>JAAAKE020093867.1:0-20049 GCA_010014785.2 Anisolabis maritima | reverse complement strand
GATTCATGTATATAATCTCAACATTGCATTCATGTTAATGTATTAATATTATTTTAATAAAGAAGACAATATATATATATATATATATATATATATATATATAAAATCTGAGTTTTTAGCAAAGATAAAGAGAACAGCAAGGCTTTGAAACGTGTATGGAAAAAATAATGAAATAAATTAAGATATATATATATATATGGGTATTTTACTTTTTGTTAAATATTTCCGATTATCTTCAATTAAGATATATAATTTCTTTCATGTAATGATAAGTCAAGAAAATAGATTCAAAATCTCTCGTTGATCATATTGTATCCAGGATTTTTCTTGGTTGTTTCTGTCCAATACCCTGAAATAAATAAAATTTTTTTAATCACCGAATTTTTTAAATAAATCTATTTTACCATCAAGGTCAAGTGTCTAAGAATAAGGCAGAATTATATGACATATAAATAAGAAAAATTTTAAGATTATTATTTAGAAGTCTTAAAACAAACTTTAAATATATATCTTTCATTAGATGACATGTAAAACTCATGTTGGTGGTATATTGATATTAAAAAAAAAATTAATCTCCTTTTTAAATATAAAAAAAATCGTAAAACTGTATTATATTTTAAAAATTCAATAAAAAAAAAAACAGATTAACTTTTTGTTTTCTAAGGCTTCAAAATTTTTTTTTAAATAGCTTATTTAGAGCTCTTACTGTTCTACACTTGCTCTTAGATACTTGGAACTTGGTAAGAACCTTTAGAGTTTTGATTTTAAATTCTTCTTTAAAATATATATTTTTATATATATATAAGGTCATTTTCTTTTTATTTTAATTAAAAAGAAAAAATTTATATTCATTTTGATAAACGTCTTTGATATTTGTAAAATATGTTCTATCCTAATTCTCATTTTATTATAATATAAGAAATCAACCAGCTTCATTTAAAAATTTGTCATAACATTAACTTATTTATTTAATATTTTTTGGGCCTCGTCTCCTGGAAATAATTTAAATAATTAATAAAGATGAAAACCTGAAAGGAAGCCAAGAAAGAAAACAAATAAAATTCTGTTCAACAATTTGGGCGCTTACTTTGCTTCTTTTCGAAAACTACAAACATCAAAAATCATCATCATCCTCTGTTTAAAATAAAGTATTATAATATAAAATATTTTCAAACAGGACAAATTCTGTTTTCTTATAATGATTGGATAGAAAAAATTCGATAAATGTTCGTCATATATATATAATTTGTCATTTTATATTACTAAATTATTTGAAATACCAGAGGATCGTCATGTAAGGGTTGATAATTTTTTATCTTGAAAAGGAAGTCAACTAAGCGTTCGAAATGACAACTAAAATGAAATATATTTTCTTTACTTGATGAAAGCCCTCGATCTCAATTTCAACTATTTAGAGTCACAATAGCTTTATGAATAATGAATAAAAATATTCTTTTTACCTGATAAAATGCTGAAGTGTTGTCCAGGAGAAGATCTTGAAATGTCACATTAAACAATAAATAAATACACCTCACGAGGATGTATTTTCTCTCACAAAATGTATATTCACGTATTTAATTAATATCATTTATTTAATTAGAATCATCCTTTAACTTTAAATCAGGCTAAAAATTCTGCATTTTCTCCTTGACATTGAAACAGTATCTTCAAAGAATTGAATATGTTATAATAATTTGTAAGTATATTATAATAAAAATAACAATGAAAATGCAAATTAATTAGGATAATTAAAAAAAAAATTGTTGAGGAAAATTCTAAAAAAAAAAAATAGATGAGACAAATTACAGGTTGAGAACTTGTCAAAATAATCACACAACGAAAACGAATTAATTAATTAATAATTTATAATTTCACTTTGACACTATTTAATTTTAAACATATTTATATATAAATAGCAAATATAATTTGATTTTTTGATTGAAAACAAAGAAATTGAAAGCACTCAAAAAAGCAAATGACGTCATGGAATGCTTTCCATTTCACGTGAAAGTGTTAGTTTGAATTTATCAGAGTAAATGAATTTTTTTTTATTTAAACAAAGATTTATTTTTACTTAACATATTATTTAAAAAAACATCTGTTAAAAGTATTTAAAATAATTAAATTTATTTAAGAAAAAAATATTTTATTTTAAATTGTTTTTTTCAATATGTGATATATATATATTATTCCCCGCTTAATTTTAAAAATAAAACAACTAAAAATATTTAGCAAAATAATCTAAATGGCCCCAGAAGCCAAAAGGCTTAAGGGGCTTTCTTTCCCAAAAAAAGTCCACTGCAAATGGGCCAGAGAGCTGGCGAAACTGACGATAGGGAATGGTGTGTGCTTAGAGTGCACAATACACCGGTGGTACCCAACAGGGGAATGATTTTTTATTAGGATTTTAAGGTTTTTATGCTTAATTAAAGACTTTTCCTTCAAAAGAAAAAAAATTAAATGGATTCCTTGGTATATGACAAGCGGACCATTACCAGTTCAGCATAAACATTTAAAAATTCTAAATCATAATATTATTTTTTTAAATCTTTTTTAGATGGCATGGGTACAGACGGAAGGGATACTTTTTTATATATACATATACTTTAGAATTAAAAAATTTTCTGGATTCTTTAATATATATATATATATGAAGATGTATTTATTTTCTTTTTATTTTAATTAAAAAGAGAAAATTTATATTCATTTTGATTATCTTTGATATTTGGAAAATATGTCCTTTCTCAAATTTCATCTTATTTTAAACAAAGAATTTGTTGGTCTGGAGAGGAATTGAATTTACTGGAGTCTATTTCTATGTAGGGAGGGAAATTCTAGTTTGAATTCGATGGATTTTTATTCCATTTGGTTGACAATTTTCTAAAGTTTTACTCTATTCACATTGAGCCTATGTCGGAAATTTTTGTTAATTGGTTACTCACTGAACTGAGGAGATCAATGGTAAATGAAGAAAAGTGATTATACAAAAACAGCGATCTCTGACCTCTCTATTACTTTTGTCACCCTGTTATTTTATTTCCTATCTACAATTTTTAACTAATCTTCTAGAGTGGGTCATTGATACTATCCTTTATAACGATTTACATTCGACGGTGCCCCCCACCCCCTCTTCTTCTCCATATAAAGTTATCAGAGGCGTATTGTGATTCCAATAGTTATTTAATTTATATTGATTGGCCTCTTTCACCTCACCAGTAAAATCTACTGCCCCTTCAAACAACACCTTCAACAATATAGTAAAAATGGTGAATGACTTCTGAAATGTGGTTAGTAATTAAAATTTGGAAGTTTATTTTATGGATTTTGGAAAAATTTTATTTATTGTCTATAATTATAAAAAATAGTAATGGTTCTTTTTTCGACAACAAATATCTTTTTTTTTTGTGGTTGAAATAAATTTAACATGGTGGGAACAACAATACAAGTGTTTCAGTTTTTAAATTATTTTTTATTTTTTTTTTTAAGAAGCTATAAAATTAGTTCTGGAAAACACATAAAGCAGAATTAATTGTCTTCCTGACATTGCAAAATAACCAAAATCTATTCCATTGTGAGGAATGTAGCTAGCCTGGTTCGAAATTGACCTGGGCCTCTCTCTCTCACTACCTCCGGGTTTCGGTTATTCTTTTGGTATCCCCGGGACTTTGCTGGCTAGGTTGCCAAATCGTGCTCATTAAGGACCAAGGGCACAGAGTTTCCCCTAATTGGCTCCCCGCTGCCAATTACCAGCCGGAGGAAATGGGGGATGGGAACGACCACCTCGCAACATATGCCACGGTCCTTTTCCATGTAATTAAAATCTTTTACTGAATCTTATGCAATTTTGAAATGAGAAAGAGTCCAATTTATGCTTTCATATAGGAGAGAAAAAAATTTTGAAAATTCATTGAAGCTTTTTTCAATAGATTCTGTTAAATTGGAAGAAAAAATGGTGTCGTGTGTTTGCCATATGTCCTTTTTATAACTGAAGTTTCACAGAATTGCAAGAGTATATATTTTGTTTTCTCTAATTAGCAAAATTAAATAAAAAATATAGTTATTAATAATATTTTCAAATATTCGCAGAAAGGCTACAGGTGGATTTAAATTACAGTCGGTCACCACTCTAAAAGCTAGCAGACAATTATAGAAAATATATATGGTAAGGATTATTTAATATATTAAAGAAAAAATCAAAAATAGACACGATAATCGGTCTCACGATAACTAATTTTATCCCATTTCTTGAGTGTTGATTTTATCCCAAATGTAGGGATGCTCGTCGCTCAATATTGTGTCATCTGAATTCTATTTCGATAACTCTTTGGACTCGCCCTCGAGAGGTAAAGAATTTGACATTGTCAATGTTGATATCTTTAAAAGCCAAGGGGTGTAGGTTCGGATCCCAGCAGTCCAATGAAAATTTATTTAAACCATTTGAATACCAAACGGTATAAATAATAAATATGCCTGGAAAATTTCTCGCGTTAATAAATATTTTCTTTATCATTTAAAAGTCTATATGACCTGAGATGCCGGCGACTTAAAAAAAGCTCTTTGGACCTTTTTCTCTTCAATTTCGCTTTTCTAGTTTTGAAATTATTAAAAGAAATCTAGAGGTATAGACACGGATTACTTAGAAATCTATTTTGGTAGAAATCCTGAGCTAAACTTCTAAGATATGATATTATTGGTTTAAAAATTAAAAGGAAAGTATTAAAATATTACAGAATGAATTTTTTCATGTTTTGTTTGAAAAAGTTTCATTTATATTTTAACTAAACCAAAAAAAATTTTAAGGACCCTATTAAAAGCAAGGGCAAAAAAGGTTAATGCATCTGTCTGTTTGTAGCTGTGTAGCAGTTAGTGGAGGGGGACCTTTAAGGAAAGCAAGCTCAAGGGCTGTCCTTGAAATAATGGTGCCACCAGGCTCCTTGGCCTAAGACAGCCCCTGGGATGAAGGCTTGCTGGACCAGCATCTCAAATACTTCGCAAAAAATACACAATCATATCAGGTCAGAAAATACATGTATATTAACTCTCACGTATTTTTTCTTCTTTAAAAATACTAAATTTCTTTTATAAAATATCAATAATTATTTCTAAAATTACGGTAGTAGTCTTAAAAAAATATAAAATAAAAACTTTATCATAAAATTATTGCTTGAATTCCGGAGAATTTTAAAGCTATTGTAGTGCGAGGGAGAATTCCAAATAGATCGTGAAAGGGAAGTATTCAGGGGACCTGACCCCTACAAAGCAAAAAAAAAATTGAAAAAATCAATCCACATGTTTAATAAAATAATGGAAAACATTGAAAAAATAATAAATTCATCTTTCCGCACCCTGGAAAATTAGTCTTATTTTTAATAATCTTTAACGTCTCACTTCTTGCCCCTTTTCTTTAGATATAGATTCTTGAATTTTATGCCTCCATTGGTTAAAATTTAATATTTAGCACCTTGGACTCCTTACAAAGACGGAACATTTTGCATTTTCCTCTCGGCTCTACTCACAAGAAAATGCTTCTCACTATACTGGTATAAATAATTAATATGAAAATTTTTTTTACTAGGAATTAATCTGTAGATTGATGAAAAATACTTTGATGAATGAATTGAATTTTAGGAATTTAAAATTAACTTATAATAACTGTATGCATATATATTTTTTATTAACATTTTGAAATATATTCTAACAGGAATTATCATATATCATTTAGACCGAAGGGCTGCCTGCACCTGGAAAAATAAACATTGGCATTTTTTTCGAGGCAGATGATTTTTTGGCTTCCTATATTTTGACACCCGACACGAGTTTAAAGATTAACGGTCGGCAGAATGCACGATAAATTGTCTCCTTACGAATCTAATTAAATGTCTCCTGATGAGAAATCAATTGGTTTGATTACGGAATGTCAAGAGAGCTATTTATTTCAAGATAATTATCAAGTTGTAATGATCAAATAATGGCAATCATCAACGACGACGTTCATGACTCAACAGCAGTCGCTTTAACGAACCAAGAAGATGAATGGAAAAGGAAATGGATTATTAGTCCGCGGAGTAACGAATTTAATATGTAAGTATATGGAAATATTTATTAGATCAAGTACCCGGAAGCAATATTCATAATAAATTCAAACATCCTTTTTTTTGTCCTGATAGAAGTGTATCAGTTTAACTTATAGCCTGAAGACAGGGAATCGAGATCTGAAACGTGAAATTACATGAAATTCAATATTCAATTTTAATAATTCGTTTAAAGAGATTAAAATATATAAAAAATAAAGTACGGCTCTCTGAAGTATATTGTAGCCTTCAAATGAGATTATAATATATATTATTTGATAAACAAAATTATTATCAATTATTGAAATATGAATCTTTTTAATGTATACTTAACTTACTTTAATTATTTTAATTTTGCACTTAATATAATATGATTTTATATATTCTTTAGTGGCGCTGATATCTTCTTAAAATCGAGTGAAAATAAGAATTTGGATCGCAATTTTTTGTCTCTTTGTTTGATTGTTCCGAATTAGTGCTTTCCGGTAGAGGGGATAATTTATCCCCTCTTTTTTAGGTGTTTCAACACCCATAGGGGGTAATTCTTCTTTTTTATCTGGTCTCAGATTCGCCCTTTTGAGGGGGGGGGGAGGGTAAATGATTAATTGCGCTTCTAATCTAGGCCTAAGGGGGGTTGCTGGATCATATCATCGCCTGATTTCTGTTTCTTTCGTAATAAATAGATTTCACATAGGTAAGATTCCTTCAATCTAAATAAAATTATGAAGATGAAAGTTTAGTTAGAAATGAATGAATATTCAGGATTAGATACTAGAGAATGAATTGGTCCAGGACTGGAGACAAATTATCACCGATTTTCACATCGGATGCTGAGAAATCGGGGTGCTACAAAAATATAGGGAGGACTTTTTTACGGCTCCCCGCTGCGAATGCTTCAAATTTTAATAACTTCTAGGCATTCCTTGGGCTATAAAGTTATTAAGTTTCATCCTTTTTTGATGAGCAGTTCAAGAGATATAACACATATACATACACAAGCACACATCAAGATTATTTAGCATTTTTGGGGACTTTTTGACTTGAAACATAAATATATTTTTTAAAATTAGAGGGTTAAATTTTTCATGATTCTACTTTACTTCTACTTTTATATATAATAGTGCGGGGAAGTAAAATCTCTCAGCAGTAGCGTATGAAAGGAGGGGAGCTCAAGCTCACCATCCCCTAATGATCTTTAATAAAACTTTATAAATTAAAAATTATTATTCTCATTTCAATAGTAAATTTGCCTAAATAAAAAAAATTAAACAATTAGATTTAGAACTCTCCTTTTTTCCCCTCACTCTCTTTATATATAGGCTAAATAAATTTTGAGCCCTTTCTCCTCCCGCTATAATGAATTAGTTCGCCACTTTCTCTTGAAGAAGGACTTGGGAACCCAACTCAGTATATATCCTAAGAAAATTAAAGACAAATGAAATGAAAAAATATTTTAAGTTTTAAGTGAAAATGTTTATTAAGAGAATTTCATAATGAAAAAAAAAAACAGATGTCTAATTTGATGTACGAATTATAAATTTTATTTTCATTTTAATGACCTTTTTGCTATTTTTGCTGGCTCTCAATGATTTTCGTTTAAAGATGCGCTGCGTGAATAAACTGCCCTTTTCAACATCAGATTATTAAGATTCGGATCTTTTTTTTTTTTTTTTTTTTTTGCATTTTTCTAACATTATAAAAAAGTGTTTGTAAAATTTATTGGTATATAATATAGTTTTACTCCTTTTATTTAGATCATTAAATTTTAAAGTTTAATTAGAAAATAAAATCACTTTAATTGTATAAACTCGTGTCCTGTCCAACATTTGGAAAAGATGCAAGACGGTTATGTAATTTTAATATCTCAATAACAATTTAATTTAATAGGTTAAACAAACGAGAAGCCCAATTAATTTTCTTCAACTTTTTCTAAATTTTAGGAAATATTTTAAAATGATTCCAAGCAATTTATTCAAAATCATCCACCTCCTCCCTGAAATTTTCAATTCCTACCACTACTTTAAAATGAAGATAAACTCGGAGACTTTTTAGATGCTATACTCTATTTAACCTTGTATTTTTTTTTGTAGATATAATATATTCAATTTATTCATACATTATTTGACTGTTTTGACCTATCACTATCTCCATTTATTTTAGACGCTTTTGCACACGACAAACCTCAAGGTAAATATATTCCTTGGAAGATTTTAATATTTGACGATTTATAGTAAGTTACCTTCTTTGGCAACTTCAGTTCAATAGTCATTCTTGTAACTTTATTACAAATATTCTATAATATCTCTATTCATGTATAATTAATTCGTATGGTCAGGGGTCTGCTGGTTTGTTTTTTTTTTTTAAGTCTTTTTCGGCATCTACGGCCATTTAGACTCTAGACTCCGTCTTTAGTTATATACGAGTATCAATAAATTGAATTTATTATATCTAAAAAAAGAAAATTACAAGATTAAAAAGTGGATATTTTGTTTATGTCTTTCGACATTTGAGGCCATATAGATTTTTAAACAATCACAATTATATTATTTATGATACTTGTTATTCAGGCATATTTATTTACACCAATTGGTATATAATTCATTTAAATAAATAGCTTGGGATCCGAACCCATATTTTTTTTGATTTGGAAGCATAAGGCCCAAAGGTCCTATAATGACCAGTGGTCACATGCAATGAGGAAGAACAGGAGAAGGAGAGAGTGGGGACTTTAAAATGTGCTTGTTGACGTTGGATTTGAAAGAATAGAGTTTGTTCAGTTTTAAGGAAGAGTAGGGAAGTAGCAGGGAAGTTGCTCCAGTCACGGGAGGCCTTGGGATAAAGGAAGACTGAAATTGATTAGTTCTACTAGTCGCGAGTTATACGACATCCCTTGGCTTTTAAGGTTATCAATATTGATAATCTCAATTCCTTTAACCTCTCGCCTACCGGATGGGAATTTTATTAGTAAGATCTATAATTTTAAAATAAAAATTCTTTATTAAAAACTTAATCTTTTGAAAATTATTTGCAAAATAAAAGTTAATTGAAAAAAAGATTCATTTGTGTGAATGAGTTTGAGTGATTTTAATTTTTAAATTTGATTGAAAAATTAATTTATCTAAATTATTAATAAATAAGAAGTGTATTATTTTGAAATAAATGTATTTAAAATTAATTTATTTTGCGGCTGTTCTAGGAATTCCAGAGATTCATGGGCGTTTCTTAAATAAAAAAAAGGGAAGCTGGAGAAATGGCCCTGTGATAGGCCCGAGGTGGCTTCTTGGTAGTATTTTGATCTTAACTCTTTTATATTTATGAATTTGATTTTTAGTTATATTGTTCCTTGAATATAAAGTTAACAAAAGAAGTAGCAGGATTTAAGCCTAACAGTCACATGTCTATATTTAAACTTGTTCCATTTATCTCTTTTTTTAAGGATAATGTATTTTTTTAAATTATTTCTTTGGACTAAAGATACTAAGTCATAATCTTTTAAATAAAATCTACATAAGATTTATTGACCGATTGTTATAAAATTTGGTAATGAAGTTGGTAAATTTGGCAAAATTCCAAATAAGAAAATTTCATTTACATACACCAAGAAAGTTGAAAATTGTGAGATTTTACTTAATAAAGTTTTCTTTATAAAGAAATAAAAAAATAGGCATAATTCATTTTTTTTTTTCTAAGCTTTATAAATAAAATTATTGATACTTTTCGGAATTTTAGAGATTTAAAGTGTTGAAGTATTTTATCATTCACCCTTTAACCTTAAGATTTTATTCATTAATATTTTATATACGTATATGATGAAAAAAAACATGAGATTTTCATAATTTATCGATTTAGTTGAGCATAAGTTTATTTTTAATACACTCGGATTTGCACACTTTTTCAAAGAAATATAAACAATCTGATATATGACATATGGATAATCAAATTTGAATTAAATTATTCAGTAAAAAAAAAGGGCTTATTTAAAATAATGGCTTGACAATAGCTCGCCAGAAGCGATTGCTCAGGCATCAAAAGGAGGCACCGTTTTAAAAACGAGGCCACTTTAGCCTATCTAACTAGCATCGATAATTATAAATTTTAATATGAATTGAATATATGTTTGCATTAAGTTGGGGCATTGATTTATAGGCCGATTCACAAGCGCTGCTGGGATTCTATGTAAAGTGCTCAGGCCAGGACGGGTTCTTTCTCTTTCTCGACAAAATTCAATGTCCTATAATAAAAAAAAAAGAGGAATTTTTCTTTATGTAAATGGTAAGTGGCTAATAGAACCGAGGCGACATTCTCGTTGTGCACGCGCGTGCAGTTCAAAGGTCATAGCCCTCTGTTGCGACATCAGTGTTCGCACCTTTTGCTCTCTTGGCCACGATGACACACACCAAATTCAAGATCGCTTAGCTACTATACACACATCTATTGATAGGAAAGAAAAATGGTCGGACGATTGCGAGGTTATTCATTGCCGAGAGAATTCTTTAATTACAATTTTGTTACATTTTATTTCTTTCAAAATGACGGAATTAGTTTAAGAAAGGTGACAAATGCCATTAGAATTGGAATTTTTCTGACAACTGCTGTTCTCTCTCCAATATGCGAGGTCCTGTCCTTTTTGATTGCCCCAATCTTGTTTTTGGCATTATTTAAGAAAAAAATAAGTGAATTGAAACTGGAAATATACATAAAATAAATAACATACCACCCCGATTCGTGGTTATTATTTTCATTTAGGATAATATTATAAAATGAAAATTGGTTTACAAATTAATTTTACGATGCAAAATAAACACAGAGATTGTTTCCTAAATGGTCTCAAAAGCAGATGTTCTGGTCGTTAAACGTGCTATTGGTTTTGTTAATCATCATACGTTTTATTCGTAAAATAGAAATAAATTTTATTCTACTATGTATGGATATATTTCTATATATTTAGAACAATTTAATAAATTTCAAAAATTTTAAAAAGCAAAAAAATTGATATAGCCGAGATAACCAAGAATCTCAACAAAGTATATATCTATTTTTGGTATTGAAATTCGTTGCAAAAAAATTTTATGATCAGATAGTTTTTTTACTATTCTATCTACTCTATATACATATACTATCTGGGGTGATTTGACAAACATGTATAACATTGAAGAATAAAATTTCTTAGGATCATGCTTCACTTCCCGTAGATAAACCACTAATGTGGGAAAGCGCCTGTGTACTATGTACCATTTATACAGTTATCTCATCTTCAGTATTTAATCTGTGAATCCTACTTCTATTTGCTCCGTTCAATTTATAGCTACTAAAACAATATTCTAATTCAGAGCTCTTCAACTTTTTTTCTTCTTTCAATAGTTGAATTTATTTTTGCGACCCTCTTAACCAAATTACCATAGGAATAAAACTAAAAAAAATTTCTAAATGGTTTGAAATATTTTTTATAATAATTATTCAAGTAATGAGAGGAGGAATCCTGATCTAATTGAAAAAAAAAACTTAAAGTAATGCAATGTCACACTGTATACTTTTAATTCTCAAAATTTTAATTTCTTGCTAATGCTAAGGATGAAATGTAAACAAATTAAAATATATAAGATAAATATAACTTACAGAATGTAGAGATGTGGAGGAAAGCCGTAGTTTAATTAAGGAAATTAAACAAGGTAAAAACTTCTCAAAAGCTCAAAATTTTTACAAACTGTAATAATAAAATTTTGGGCCAAAAGAAGTCTCTATTTTGTTTAATAAATGTAGAGAAAAATTTTTTGTTGGGACCTTACCTGAAACAAACAAAAATATTGATTAAATAAAAGTTATATTGCAATATAGATAAAACTAAATTATTATTAATATTATATTATATATAATTAATATTATATTATATCACTATATCATTATATCACCGATACATTTTTCGTTTTTTTTTTTTTATTAGTTAACCTAACCTAACTTTGAAATAAATGTCAAAAACTGCATCCTTCATCATGACGGGACACTCAATAGCCAATCAGCAGTCTGTCATGGCAAACATTTTCGTATTTTAATATCGTACAGATTATAAATTACTTCCCCTAAAGAGTAGCGACAATGCTTTTTGAAATATGAGTTTGTTTGAATTTAATGAATTTAAATTTTTTCCTGGATATTAAAAAAAATATAAATTATTAATTTCTGGTAGGTTTAAAAGACGTTCAGAAATAATAACATTTCCGTTCTGGAGATATGCATGAAAAACTGATTACCTACGGCCTGCTTATGTTGATAATTTCGATTTTCTGTTCTCGTGAAATCAGAAGAAAATTCTCCAACGTTGAATAGGACTTTAAAATCGGAAGACGATGGAAATATGCACCTTAACAAAAATAGGTTAGAATGTGCCATCTTATAATTACAAAAGTCCAAACGATAAATTTAGATAATTTCAAGCAGTATTAAGATGGCCGAATATGAGATGAGCGCAGTGGGGGCCCCACAGTAAGCGCATTATTTAAAGATGAATATATAGTATATTTAATATTTAATATTGTAAGAGAAATTTTAAAGATTAATTTTATCACTATACAAATTAATTATCGATAATTAGTCGATTATTTTGAATATCGGTTTCCTAATGTGTCATTAAAGTTAATATATTACAATCGGAGGTTTTATGTATAAAATTGGGCTCAGTAGTTGAGTTTGTTAAAGGTGATTTATCCACATGGCGGCTGCACAGGACAAATATTAAAAAATATAAATAACCCTCGGCGCAAAAGGGAATAAAATATAAATAAAGGCCTTTTAATGTAGCAGCCGGCGATTCATCAGCCGAGTCGACTTGGCCTGAATTTCGGCTTTCGGTTCATCTCTTGACAAATGCGATATGATTTCGTTTTGAAATGCAAATTCAACTTTAATGTTATTTACGCGCGTAGTTTGGCAGCAGAAGGCGACCTGCAAAAGCCCCCAGGGTCACACACGAGCTCTTTTCCTCAGCCGAGGGGGGGGGGGGGGCTTAGTATTTATTTATTCGACAATATGAATTCGAATTGTTTAGCACTAGCTGATGTGACCAACACAACAGCCAGCGGAGGTCATTTTTACTTTCTTAAAAATAGCTATGTCAATTCTAGAAGCTTTGGATGACTAGATAATATAAAAGGAAATATGTTTTCAGATCTAGTTAAATTTATTGAACATGCACATAGAAACCAAGGAACATCACATTCGTTAAACCTTTATGATATTCATTTAACATTTGAATCCTGAGTTCAAGATATCATTGTAAGATTCACATATAATATTATAGTAAAAATTACTCTACTTCCCGTTCAAGAAAGTTTTTGCAAATAATTACAAAGCTCTGTTCAGTTTCTCGTAAAGTTCTTGAGTTAAGAGAAGTGGCTATTTGATAAAATTAATGTTAGTAATTTTTAGTATTTTGAATATTTATATTCATTTATAAATTCGCCTTTGGTTTGCTTTGTCCAAACATAGGGCTCCGTTCCTTGAAGAAATCCTCCCTCGCCCTAAAAAAAAAGAGTGCGGCATTCTAGAGGAAGGTGAGCAAGATTTGCAGTATAGTAATTTCCGTTATTTAAATTAAATTTTATTTCAGAAAATGAAGAGAGACAGCCAAGGGGTGTAAATAAAAACTTCGTTAATTTGCTAATGTTTCGAGCACCGATCAAACTCATCAGGGCCTATGGACACCAAATATTTTTATTTTAAAGCTGATATTTTACAAGTAATATAATAATATTTTTTATAATATAGAGAATTATAAGAACCTTATTTGAATTCAATATAATACTGCATATTACAATAACATCAACATCTACTCACTTATTTAATAATAATAATAATTTACTAATATTATTTAAACTCCAGTTGCAAGATATTGTTTAAATAATATTACAAATTATTAAATGTGAGTTTAAATAATATTAGGTATTTATATACTAATTGCCCTTTACTTTGTGTCTCGAAGGAGGCTGGCAAAAATGTTTGGAAAAAAATTTTATGTAAATAAGATAATTTTTTCTTAGTTGAAACTGTTTTGAATATAAACGATCTAACCTGCACTCTTTTCATTTAATCAGTACCGTCAGTATCATTTCAACTTGTTTGATATTTGAATTCAGGGATGAGGTGAAGAGGAAATAGTCGAAGGCACCCAAACAACTAACTAGCGAGATACAATTTAATAAATGGCTAATGCTGAAAAATGTTTCATTAAATATTTTGGGGACAACTGAAGTGATTGCATGGGCCTTAGCGTCTTTTATCATGGACTATTAAACATGTTCATTAAAATTTAAATACAATTTTAAAATAATGTATATCTCCTAAAAAATAAATAAATTTTATAAATTTTTATGTTAATTTTAATAATACAATTTATTGGTATTATTTGAATAAATTTATATATAATACTAAATAAAAAAATAATTCAGACATTTGGAAATATAAAAAAAAATATTTTTTTCTCACCTTCTCATTTGATTGAATTTTTATTAGATCAAACAAGTATGTTTTTGTAAAAATTTTATAAAAAAAAAAAAGTACTTCACCACATTCATCTTTAACAAATGAATACATTGTCAATGAATATTTTATGATTATGAATAAATGACTTCCTCTCGACTTTCTTGACATATACGGATGAGTTAGCAGGATATTTACAAGAATGTTTTAGGTAAAGAACCACTTCCGGTTCCTAAAAGTGGACCAAATTTAACTGTTGTTTCTAACATATATATAATATATCTATACCACCTTTTACTCGTCTCAGTAAAATCATATTTGATTTTTAGAAAATCGTTTCAGTTAAAGTGATACTTCCGCTTACTGGAAATAGGCCAGAAGTTGATAGAGATTTATGATTTTGCTGAAATGTAAAATTTGGTTGATCTACATAAAAGCGTTCTCGAATTATCTGGAAAAAGTTCGAAAAATAGTATAGTCAGGAAATCTAAAAAACAAAAATCGAGATCGAATTTTTGGATGATTACAACACTCCCTATACTAGCTATACTAGAAAGTAAAAATATAATAATATCAAATATCTTTGTACACATATTAATTATATACCTGGTATTGTATTCTAAATTGTAGCTGTGATTGCTGATAAATGAATAAATTTTATCCGAAACGTCTCATTTTCAACGGTCTAGAGAGGTTTTTATTTAGCCAATTTCCTCTTCACCTCATAATTTTAACTTGTTTTAATAATAAACTGTCGATTGTAATTCCAATTTTACATTGAATAATAATATAAAATTTCTATTTCTATAAATGTGTGGATATAGAGTGAGTTTATTGTAATTTTAAATTCCTAATGTATAATGTAAAATGGTTTTAAACAATATTTATTTGAACTTAAAAAATGTACAAAAGATGTGTTAAGATATGTCCATATGCGTTCTCATGTATAGACGACTATTATTGGCGGAAAAGAATCTTGTTTTCTCTCTCTCTCCTTTTAAAAAAAAAAAAAATTGTTAATTTTTATGTCAAAGGTGTGTACATAAAAACATAAAATCATGAATATTTATTAAACTATTGAAATTAGATATATTATTTCAATTTTTTTTTTTTTTTTAAATTTAAATCTGTATTTAATGCATTAATTCAAATTTTATGTGTCGGTGAGTTTTCCTTATTTTCGGAATTTTTTCAACCTCCTTAAATGTTTAAATGACAACAATGAAAATTAATGAAGAGAGTTTTTATAGACATTAATAGGCTTGAGAATCGATAGCTACATTTGAATATATTTAATTTTGTAGATATCAAGTAAAAAAAAACTTTCTCATAAGAAAGAGATTCGAATGTTTCTCTCGGCGTCTTTGATCATGAATACTCCTCAGGCTTAAGTAGTAAATTAAAAGTTGTTACTCTCTCCTCTTTTAAATAAATTAATTTTTTTTTTAATTCGAATGATTCATATATTCAAGTAAAAATCATTAGAGACAATAAGTATCTAGTGAAATCTTTGGTTGGAAAAAATGACCTAATTACCATGAAGGGGGGACGGACTGATAGACTCCAAAATCTTAATGCCCTCCATCAAGAAATCACGTTAAAAAAAATATTTATTATATATATGTATATAGAGAAAGACATGGTAATAAAAGGAATAATATCTGATTTTATTTAAGTAAAAAACGAAATACCAATTGTAGATTAATTATATGCTTGGTTGCTGGAAAGTACACAACCCAAATGACCAACCCATTAATAACGTCTTCGATACATTGTTTCAGAGCGGAGTACGCATGCGCATTTGTTAAAATATCCATCGGGGCATGCTCTAAAGCAATTAATCAAAAAATCCATTAGGTAGAGTGTCATTTGGATTGTTTACCTTTCAGCAACCAAAAATGAAGTATTGAATAATAAATAATTTATTAACCCATGACATTGTAAATAAAGCGATTATTTTCGGTGTCATCTTTTTAGGGAGGAGTAGCATAGCGATAAAGCGTAAGGGCAGGGCGGATCTTTTTGAGGGCAGCAATTTTAACATGCAAGTAGGAAAACATTCATCTAAGAGACACTCCTAAAAAAAATAGTTAAAACACTTGAGAATAAATAGGGCAAAAAGGTGTATCCTATAAAAGAGGAAAGGAGGCCAAAAATATCTACAAGCATAAAGAAAATATTTAGAAACACTGTTATGTTTTTCGTACAACAAGATGGTAAAGTGAAGGAAGTCTTAAGCGGACAAAATTCTATCTCTAGGACTAAATTATATATCATCTTTATAAATTTAAAATAATCAATTTGAATAATTTAAAAATTCTTAGATATCCGAATGTAATGAAATTCAGTTTCACATAAGTCTTTATTCACTTTTTGGATTATTTTTTATTTCAAAAACTTCATGACTATCCGTGGTTTACAAATAAACGTTTAATTGGTTATTTATGTCGATAGTGTTGTTATGTTAAATTCGAGGCCCACGTGAACACGGCAATGAATATTTAATCGTTAATTCTCGTTACTCAAATAATTTTATTAGTCTTCTCTCCATTTCTCTTTTGCTCATCATCGTCAAAAAATAAATAGGAAAAAAATAAGGACCTCTCGTTGTAAAAACTAAATTGTAGCTTTGGCATGATGAGCAACGATTAATTGGCTCGGGTAGTTTATAGACGCCAGGGTCCTTATAACCGCACTGATATCGTTTCTAATAAAAGGGGTAAAGAAAATAGAAGGACCTAAAATGAAGCAAGAAAATAAATAAATAATTTCTAGCAAATTATTTTATTAAGGGATGGAAAGAATTTATAATTGGAGGGGCTAAAATAAAAGTAATTATAAAAGTTATTACTGGTGGCGTAACAAGGGGAGTTATGAGGTTCTGAAATTAGAATAGTTTTTAAGTTTATATTAGACGAATAAAATAAATTTAATACACATGTAAAAAAAATATTGATAATAAATAAAATAATTTTATTTAAAAAATAATTATTATGCAAGTCCTGAATCACCCCCCTCATAAATTTCTGGCTAAGTTTGCATAATAATTATTTTTTAAATAAAATTATTTTATTTATTATCAATATTCTTTTTACATGTGTATTAAATTTTATTCTTAACAAACCTCAAATATACACGCATTAATTCGTGGAGATCCCAAAAATAGTCCAAATTCTATACTTTCCTATATTATTTTGCAATTCATTGGAGATTATAGGAAAAAAAAATTATTTCCTACTAAATCCTAGGAAGGAAAAATTATATTTGATTAAAAAGAGGAAAAAGATCTATTAAATAATCTAAAGAGATGAAATGTCTCCGGATCAGCTTCTACTAACCCACTAACCAAATAATAGGCCTGAATTTATTAGTTAACAACCTATTTTCATTCCTTTTCCGTCAGTTGTCGTATCAAACTTAAACTAGTGGACAAATGGAGGTCGGAATCCCAGTCCCTTCATTAGTCGAATTTATTATTTCGTCATCTAACTAATATTTTGTATGTTGTTCATAAAGTAGGTTAAGTTTGACAAATTAAAAGAGTGCACTGCTGTGAATATTTTATTCCCTAATTTGTTTTATTAGTTAAGAAAAAAAGTTGTGTTTACTGATAGAATTTTACTGATAAACATTATATAAATATATAAATGAAAATATAAATAGAAAATAATTGAGCAATATAATTAAATATTTAATTATTTTATTAGAGAATTAATTATTTATATATAAGAGACTATAATATACCATATTTTTAAAGTATTTTTATAAATACAAAATCAGACAAAGAAATTTTAATACAGTGTGTAATAGTGTTTCGTTTATGAAACTATTCTGTTAATTAAAAATTTGGTTTTGTTGTTGAAGGGACGTTAAGAAGCATTCCGATGGAGCATGCTAATAAGAGGGCCCCTTCTCAATTTGAGATCATAGATAGATAAGTTAAAGAAGCAGAGCTGGAAAGGAATAAAATTAAAATTAGAAAAAAATATAAAAGAAAGAAGTTAAAGGGTAGAAAATGAAGTTGTCTGTAGATTCCACGGCTTGAAAAAACAAGTTAGTAATTTAATAATTTTAAATACAGGCAATCAAAATAACTACTATTGGGTGCAAGTGACCAATTTTTAATCTTATTATTTGTTTGTTAATTTATTTTTCTATAATATTTGAAACGAGATCTTCTACTATAGATCATGAAATAAATTTATTTATTTATTTAATTTAAATTCAATTCAATTGATTTCCCAAAAAAAAAAAAAAAATTAAAAGGTTATTTATAAATAATTGGGGGAAAAGGGGGGTTAATAATAGGTATTGAAATAATTCCAATAATGCACCTGCATTAGAGATAAGGTAAATTGCTATATAATTCGAATCTTGAACTATGAATCCACAAGAAAAAAATTTTAAATTTTATTATAAGCAGGTGCATTTACAAAAAAAAAACGGATGACTCACTGAATAAAAAAATCATTACTGAATAATTTAAATATTTTTAACAAAAATGTAATATATAATTTTATGATATAAATAAATAATAGAGAGATTCTTTTATAATAATTTATCAGCAAGATGATGAGTAAGGGGAAAGGTTCTTTTCGGAAAGGCAGGTGGAGGCGTATTATATTTCGCTTTATTTAGGAAATACTTATTATCTTATATAGGTAAATATAAAGTTTCCAAGTTTGTAGATACTTTACATTTTTATAATTAATAGACACATTAAAATTGTTAAAAATAAATAAGTCTCAGTTTTTAGTTCCCCCCCCCCCCCCAAACCATTTAGAAATTGGTATAGAAATAATATAGGAATTGCAATTTTGAAAGGCAAACCAGAAACACAACTTGGAAAGTAAATATCTTTATCTAATTAAAGAGTTTATCGCTGGCATAAATTCTCTATAAAATTGTTTTTATTTTTTCATTTCAATGGACCGCTCAGGCCCGCCTAGAGGGTGTTTTTACATGAGGTGTTTGCACAAAGACACAAACCCAGCCGAGCTATTTATTATTTATCAGCATCTCTTGAAGTTATTTTTATTTATTATAACTACTTCCTCGTCCTGTACATTTCTACTTTTTATAATCTTTCTACATCTGAGGCCTCTAAGGTTCTACTATATATATATAGTGGTGCGACGACCTTAAATAACAACACCTAAAACATTTCGTTTCTCTCTAGAATTCCGAAAACGGCAGGACAATAGTAACTTTATAAAATAATTTTATAAGCTTCTGACTTAAAGATTTATTTGTCATTAAGAATGAATTCTTAAATATTTAATTTTTATTTATTATTCCATTTCTCAGTCTTAACTTATAAATGTCTCCCTAAAGAAGTCGCCAATCCAGCGAGTAGGCGGACGACTAATTAAAGAATCTCATAAGTGATTTCCAAAAAGATCGAAATTGAGATTAGTCGGTTTGAAAAAAAAAAGAGAGAAACTATAACTAAAAAAGAGAGAGGGAGATACGTGTAGAGATTAGACGGATTTTCAAAGTCAATGTA
>JAAAKE020093856.1:0-20051 GCA_010014785.2 Anisolabis maritima | reverse complement strand
AAAAATTTTTTATTAGATGATTTTTGATATGTATTAACCCTCCTCCTCCCCCCCCCCCCAACAAAAAAAAACAATTATTTAGGGCCCTCTTTACTCTGTACACTTTTTAGTTTCTTTGTGATTTTCTCTTAAACTATTCTAACGATTTTTATTAAATTGCCACATATATTTATTATATATATATATATATTTTAAATAAATGCAATCCTTTATGACGTGAAAAGCAACTCCGTTCTCTGGATTATGAAAAAAGTGTTTGTCACTACTCCAGGGAGTGGATTAACTTTACATCTAAGAAATTTTTATCTTACCTATCATTTATTAAATTTAATAATTTTATTTCAATATAATTAATGATTCAAATATGTATTAGTTTGCGGAAATTTTAAATGTGGACAAATAGAAAGATAAGAGATTTATGTAGAAGTCATGGTATTTTAGAAAAAATCTACATTTTTACACTTTATAATTGAAAAAAGAGATTAATTATGTTCTTTCTAAAAAATTAATGAAACAAAAATTACCTTTTGGCAAAGACGTTACTAAACAACTTGGTCATTAGGGGGGAGATGACATTGCCTAAAGGGCTTTTATATATTTTTGATAAAATAAAAATTTATCAAAAGATTTATCATAAGTCCCTGTTTGTTCGTTTTTTTTTTTTTTGTATAATTGATGATTGATGATATCAATAATAAAGATATAGGAGGGGCCCAGAGGGGCCTGCCACTCCCATCCAGTGATCACAAGAAAAAAATATAATTTTATATAAAATTTTATTTACAATTTTAAATATATTACTAAACATCCGAATCTAGACAAGTTTGAAAATCACCAAATTCATTTGAAAGTTCCAGAAATCAAGAAAAATTAGGTGAAATTCTTGTGTTATCATGAATTTTATGATAAGACACGGTGAAAGGAGAGTTATGGAATTGGATGTTGGCGTGTTAGACATGAGCACTTACCGATGAACTCATTGCGGATCCGGATGCGGTCCTTGACGGGCTGCGTGCTGATAATCAGGCAGTTGATGAAGGCGACCAGCGCCGCCTGATAATCAGCAGCCTGCGCCTCTCTCAGCTCCCTCACGATCACATTGAGCCTGTATCTTTCGCCTTTCAGCTCCTGAAATAAACAGAACAAATGTCTTTTATTAGATACCCAATTGCCTAGACAATTCGAACGCTAATGAATGAATTTTGAGCTTTGCAAAGAGAATTAAGAACAAGGAATTGTTGAATATTATCAAATTGAAATATTAAACTTACAAACTTGGAAAATGCGCCATAAAACGAAACTTATACTGTATAATTGTAATAATACGAGCCGAATTATTAAGAAGTAAAACAAATTATTTTATTTGAAAAATTCTCTTATAGTAATATAAATTAAAATTTTAATGATCGATTTTTTAATTTTAGAAAAGATGAAATTTTTTAAATTTTAAAGTAACAGTATTTTATCAAAAGAGCTTCCCCGCCCACTACATTTGAGTGGCACATTTTACTAAAGGTTTTCCTGTCACTTTTTAGTGAAATGGTGAAAGGTCAAAATTATTTATAATTGTATATAATAGCACTAGAAGATTATTTTAAAAATTTAAGATTATTTAAAAACTTTTTTTTTTTTCAAATAAAGGTCATTATTTGTTCGCTTAAATACAATTATTTTTAAAATTTAAGATTATTTAGTTGTAGATTAAGTTGGAAAAATAACTAGTTGTAAAAACCAACAAATGCTCAGTCCACAGATATTTAATTTATTGGAGATCTTTCGAGCAGGAGCTTCTCATCCTCAATGCACAAAAGTCTTTAGATTTTTTACAAAATGCTCTTGAATAGGCTATGGTTACATTTCTTAATTGTGGCAAATTCAGGACTATATGTGAGTTTGAATAATTTTATAAAACAAAAGGGGCTTATGAAATGAAAGCTATATTGAAAAAAAAATACACCTATAAGCCAAAAACTTTAGTAAGTTACAGCCCATTCATAGGATTGTAACCTTAATTTAATTTTGGCAACATTAAAAGTTCATTCTTTAAATAACTGCAGCTCCATTAAGAGAAAATGAAAATTTTGTTTAAACAATGACCACTGGTTTATGGTAGTGTCAAATTTTTTATAATAATTTTTCAAAAAAAATAAATTCTATTAAAATAGGTCAATAGATTAATCGTTACTCCGTTTTTTATCCCTGACATTATTCTCTTTCTTCTTTTCAAGAATCCATCTATTGATTTTCAACAAAAAAAAGTCTGAGTACATCAACCATTATGTTTTTTTCCTCAATAAATAATAGCAACTTTTTTTTTTTATCGAAAGCTGCTGTTCCGCAAATGGCGGTATTGGCAATGGTTAATGGAGATATAACAAAAGGAAAAAAAAATGTAGGTGAACTACAAGGGAGGAGATAAGCCGCTGAATAGAATGCTTTTCATCTATATTTATTCATTTAATTGACCCGTCAGAGATATAGTGACATTGAAATCAACATGATTCAGCACCTTTGGTCAATGCTAAAAAAAAAAAAGAAGATAAATATTCATCAATAGATTTTTATGTTTGTCGAAAGAAGACAATAAAGATTAATTGAAGGAAATATGTTTGAATGGATATATAATAAGAAATGATTTCATATTTATCTCCATTCTCTAAAAATATCTGTTTTTCATCCAAAATCTAATATTTACAAAATAGATTTAAAAAATAATTTTTCCCCCCGAGCCCGAGAGATTGAAGATATTGACATTGTTAATATTGATAACCTGGGTTCGGGTCCCAGGGAGTCCGATGAAAAGTTATTTAAATCATTTGGATACCAATTGTTGTAAATACATGCCTGGATAATACGTATCGTTAATAAATATATTGTGTATCATTTAAAAGAATATATATGCGAAGAGAATTTAAAAAAAATAAAAATAATATATATTTGACAATTAAAAATACCGTTGCCCCTTGCTTTTAAATATATTAATAGTGTAAATGAGCTGCCGAGAGTTTAGCAGAGGTCTGGAACTAAACTCTTGACAGTCCTTTACAATTTGTTGTAAACTGTTTTAAAAGCAGCATGTACTGTTCTTCCTTTTATTTGTCTATATTGAATGAAAATATATATGTAGTACTAATTTCCTTGTAAAACTACAAAATTGACGATTCTATCAAATTTTGTATTGATGCTTCATTTTGAAATCAAGAAAAAAAAAACAAATTTGGTTTCATTTAGGAAAATTAAATTATTATAATTAATAGAAACAGGCAACCCACTAATCTGGTCTTGAATTTTTTTATAATTAAATTTTGTAAAAGATTTTTTTCAGAGGCCATATAGACTTGAAACATATTTTAATTAGGATACGTTTTATTAATAGACATATTCATTTACATCAATTGGTATCCATTTGATTTAAATAAATTTTAATCTGGGATCTGAACCCACACCCCTTCGCTTTGAAGATTATCAAAATTGACAATGTCAATATTTTTAACCTCTCGACCCTGAGGGAGGGGCGGGGATTATTACGATTTGATATTAACATTAAAAAAAAAACAAAGGGTCAATTTCCAAAATTATAGTGACAATATATCAGAAGCTCGTTCTTTAAAGTTTTCATAATAAAAAAATTCTTTAAATAAATAATAATTATAATTACTAAATAAAATTTGTTAATATTTTATTTAAAATTAACCAATCGATTCCCATGAGAGGAGTCATTTCATAATACTTGTAATAAAAGAGTGATTAATCCAAAGAAAGAAAATATTTAAAGAGAGATTTATTTCGCTAGTAAAATCCTATTCAGAATTTCTCTCATATTATTTTTTTTGTTTATATTATTTCAAAGGCCAAATGTCAAAACATTTGACTTAATTGAATGTCAGTATGTCTATCAATGAGTAAAATTTCATTCTTAAATGACAAGTGTTAAATAAAAATGCCGGAGATTGTTTAATCGAAGAAAAAATAAATATGATCAGCATGAGTGAACTTTGACACAGAGACATATGGGCGGGGCAAATATAAGAATTGTCTCAATAAATGGGTGGGTGGTCAAAAGACGATAAATATTTCATTGATAAAATGTTTTTTTTTTTTCTTCTGTAATAACAAAAAGGTGGGTGAAAAATAAAAATGAGTGTTCGCGTGTAGAATATAAAATAATTTAAAAAATGGGAATTCTTCAATGTTATAAATAAAGTTTTATTGCATTTAATTATACATGTATAAAATGCATATTGTATAATGGGAGAAAATATCCACTCACTAAATGTGATAAAAATTAATTAATTATAATAAAACAATTTTCTTTTATAAATTAAAAATTTTTGATTAGGTTTTTTTTTTCTTAATAAAAATAAAGTTGGCTCTCCACACTTTTAGGTTTCCAAATTATATTTATAATACTGGCTACTACTTTATTCTCTTTTAAAATGACAATTATAGCATAGATATAAGTAGAGGTGCAACAAATTTCTGAGGTCGCCCAAACTTTGCTCATTCTAATGTGATAATATAATAAACTGGATTAAAAATAAAAAAATTATATTATAAATTTGCACTCTGGAGTAGTGAATAACTGGTTGGGTAACAATTAGAAATCCGAGAAGATAAATTCAGTGAACATATGCCAAAAAATTATAATAATCAAAATAGTCTCTTTTTATAAATTAAGTATTTAACAGATATTTTTAATTTAATAATTAAATTGCTAAAGAGCAGCTGCTAGAGGGCGTTAAAGTGCAAGACATTTTTAAGGGAGAAAAAATTTCAACTATTTTAATCTATCCTGCTTAAATGATATTTGTTCTAATGTCCTGCTACAAAAATCAATTAGATAGTTATTTTTACATCAGGTATGTAAATCATTCACCATAATCTAAAAAAGACCCTCCTCTCTGGCTAAGCTATTTTTTATTAGTATGGTTTAGTTCAACTATACTAATAAAAAATAACCATATAATAGCACTCAACAGAAGCAGTTGGCAAAAAAAAAATCAACCGACAAACTACAATGTTAACATGTATATCTATATATACATGTATAATACTGTTAACACCACCCTCCCCCCTCCGTGGCTGAGAGGTTAAAGATACTGACATTGTCAATATTGATAACCTTAAAAGCCAAGGGGTGTGAGTTCGGATCCCAGGCAGTCCGATGAAAATTTATTTTAATCAAATTGGATACCAATTAATATAAATAGATATGCCTGGATAATTGTATCGTATTCTTCTATATTATATATAGTTTAAAAGTCTATAAGGGCTCAGATGCTGAAAAGACTTAAAAAAAAAACTGTATTCATTGACATTTGTTTGCCTGGAAGAAGTGCGCGATAGGCGGGCAAAAATATCGGCAAGAACAAAAATTTGTTTTATTTCATCTGTCTGCTCTGGGACATCCCATCCATTACAAAAATCAACTACTACAGCCTTCAAGAAAGAACATTCGTTATAAAAAATATCTTTTTTCTGAAAAAAAAAATTTCAAAATGAGTTACAAAATTCTTTTATATTTTTAAGTATTTTTTTTTTAATTTCGAGATTTCATTAGATTGCCTACTAATAAAGGACCAGAAAATTTATTTCGTATTTTCTTAGTTCAAAACTGAACAAAAAAAGAAGATAATTTCAAACAATGAAGAATCCTTAGTTTTAAATCTTAAATTGTATTTAGAAAGCCGGACAATTATTAATTTAAATTGTTTTTATTTTTTATTTAATTTAATTAATTAATTACATTTAATTTTTAATTCGCCCTGTCCCTTGGTACAGAGCTAGAGGTCTAGCTTCCCGTCCTTAGCGACAAAAATTTATATAAATTTTATTGGGTACCAATAAATTTAAATAAATAAGGACAGAGTCTAAATGCTAAATGCTAAAAGGTATAAAAAAAAAATTTTTAAATAAATTTTTTTTTTTAATTTTTTTTTTTTTAAGTCTTTTTCGGAACTTCACGTTTATTTATATTAATTTGTAGCCAATAATTATTTATTTATCAATAAAATGTACATAGGACCGTTTTGACCCTCATTATATTATATAAATAAATTTTATCGCTCGGGAATCGAATTACTGACTTTGGTATGTGAGACGAGACCTCTATCACTGCACCAAAGTACATTAGAAAAACATTAAATGCTATTAATGTGGTAATTGTGTTTTATTATTTTTATCGAATAGTTTATCTTTTCTTTGTTATTTATTTAATAGAATTGATTATGGTATATTTAAAAATATATTATCATAAGGAAATATTTTATACATAAAATAACGCTAGCCTGGGATTAATTCAGAATCAATTTATCAGTATAAAATCCTAGTAAATATTAAATATATCATGGCTACATATCAGTTCAAAAAAATTCAAAAATAGTTTTGTATTCAAAGTAAAGTGATAAAGCATTAAAAAAATTTATTGCATTACACCTAAAATATGAGTTTTCAAAAAATTTGAAATTAATCCAGAGATCCATATATCAAAATTTTTATTTATTTATTTTAAAAATATAAAACTTCATTTAACATTCTTTGTTTTTTTTTTATTTATTATTTATAGTAAATTATATCTATATGATTTTTTACTCTTATTTTCCCTATATCCTCTAAATGACAAACTAATTTTTATAGATGTATCAAATAAAAATTTTTAAAATTATTTACATAATAATAAAATATGAAATTAATATTAAATAGTAATCTTTTATATCTTATATTGTTTGTTAAAAATTAAGAAAATAGATTCTTATATTTATTCTCTTTAGATAGAAATCTATCCTTCGTATATATATTTTTTTTTTGGTCACGATTACGAAATTTTTTGAAAAATTATAGCCTAATCAAAATATAAAATTTCACAAAAGAAAATGTAAAGAATATTTATTTGATTTGTGTTCTTCGTGAAAGATTTTTTAAGTCCAAAACTAATACAGAATGTAATACTATCTTGATATTTCGAAAATTTCCGATCACCTAAGATAAAATGGATGTCTATTTTATTTAAATTTCTAACCTTCACTCAAGGATATTTAATATTTTTTTCAGTAGCTTGGATCTTTGATGGGCGTGAAATCGAATCCTTTACGCCGACTTTAGAGAATTTTGCCTGTGCCTAATTAAAATCAAAACTTTCCCATAAATCATGAACATAAGAAGTCAAAATCTTTCGCCCGGGGAAAATCAACAGATGCAGAGATATCTATGGTATTTCGGACAAGTGATATATAGGGACATGAATCATATTGTACATTCTAACATTCAAATATGTCTTATCAGAAATCACAGGACATTAATTTAGAATTCTCTTCAGATCAATATGGATAAGATAAATCTTTAAATATTAAATATTAGACAATTCAAAAGTATTTCGGTTGTTAAAAAATGTTATATACGATATAACGTAAACTAATCTATCAATACTCATTGAAATATGAATAAATAAAGCTCAGAAAATATTCAATATTTTTCGTTTAACAAAATATAGCATTTTTTATTTCGTGACCTTCTTCATCAGATACAAATCATAGAGTCTTATATCTAAAGATCTCAAATCTTACCTAAAGAAGGCATCAAAATGAAGGGTAGAAACGTGTTTTATTCAAACAAAGCCAGTTAACTACTATAAAAGCTTGAAATTAAAAAAAATTGAGTGAATCGACTAAAAATGAAATAAGTGTTAAAATATAAAGAACTTATGATGACAAAAAATAAAGACGTTTAACTATCTCAGCTGAGGCTTAAGAAAATTTAGTAGGCGTGCGAATGATTTTAAAGAGGGGAAAAAGGACTAAAAGGAATAATTAAATGTCCAGTCTAATCTCAGAATAAATAAATAGATCAATAAAACGAAGGTTGTCAACAACTATTCAGTAAAATATGCCTGGACAATTTGTATTGTAATAAATTTATATGTGTATCGTTTAAAGCCGTTTACGGAAAAGATTTAAAAAAAAAACTTCAAAAGGTTAATTTTTATTAAAAAATATTTTAATAAATTTCTTATTTTTTTGGTAAAAAATTGAAAGAAGTATATGTAGGTACTTATTTTTATCTAATTTGACACGATGGTTATATGCCGAACACTTCACTATATTTAAGTGGATAAATTTATTCGGAAAATTACAGACTTATTAAAGGATCTTTTTGATTAATTGTTTCAGACCTCCTCTAAAGCTCTGGAGCAATTGATCAAAAAATCCATGAGTTCGTCACTTTGGTTGCCTATCCTTCAGGAATCAAACACGAGGCTGAAACATCTGAATAAATTTCAAGTGTATCTCAAGCAGTAATATTATTTTTGTTTAAATATTTCGACCTAATACAACAAAATTTGTTGTAAAACAACTTTTATTTAATTTTTTATAAATGTATTTACTACTCTATTGGTTTTATAAAAAAAAAAACCTAATACAACAAAAAGATCAAAATTTATTATTATTTTCGAAGATGACTGATCATTTCAGAAAAAAAAAAAAGAAAGAATTTCCCTTTACATCAGAGAACAGCCTGAATTGATTGGTTTCTTTAATGAAAGTGAAATAAACAGGTCTCAAGTTTTAAGTGAATAAATGAAGTCGGAATGCAAACAGAAATAGCAACTGCATTCAGCTTTTCACCTCTCTCCATTTTTCCTCATTTATTCCCTTTTTTTTTTTTTCTCTCTCACTCCCGATAAAAATAGTCCCATCTGGAACGAGTAACAACTGCCCTTGTCCATATGACGTAATTGTCTAGAAATAAATACATGTCTGGCTTAACCAGGTCTTTCTGGCCATATTTGTTCGAAATGACTCAGTAGTGGTGGCTATATAAGTGTGAGTGTCTATCTGTGGTTCTGATTCTTTGGAAGAATTGTGCTAGTTCTGAGAAATATTTTTACTTTTAATTAAAGAGATTTAAATTTTAGAATAATTAAATTTTTAAGGAAATACCTTGATTAAAAAGGTGAAAAATAAATATATTTGTCTTTATGTACCATATAACAACATTTAACTTTTATATTTTACTTTCCAGCACTTTGAAAGGAAATATCAAAAAATATGTCTTATGCTTGCTTATGCGTATGATTGCCCTCCTCTCAAATCCAATAAACATTGGACATTGAGTAGAAGCGTGGTGTTCAGGGGGAGGGGGGGGGGGAATGATGGCCACGATCTTTCTCCTAAAAAAATTGGCAGTGGCTTTTCCTCAACTTTTTCGTATATAGGGAAAGTAGTTTTTACATCTAAATTATATCTGTTTATTTTACTCATTCTGTAAAAAAATATTTGAGTTATTACGATCTTTAGAAAAAAAAAGCTTCAGATCAAGTTACCTAAAATAGCCCAAAAGTTAATAGAGATCTATGACTTTGCTGTAATGCATGCATGTAAAATTTGGTTGACCTATATTAAGGCGTGCTCGAGTTTTCACACACTTACAGAGACATAATTTGAAAAATAGTATTTTCGGACTCGGGGAGGTCCAAAGACAATCAAAATCTCGAGATCAAATTTTACTTTCTCCTTATACTATGTATACGAGAAAGTAAACAAAGGACCTCAGCAAAGGGTGCCCCATACAATTTTGAGGGCGGATAAGGGTTATACATTTCAAAGATCATCTAATAATAATTGTTAGAGCAAATTTTGAGAAAATCGATCATCAGTGAAGTAAGTACTAGTACCTATTGATCGACTGTATTCAAAAGCTTTGAGGTGCATGTAACGAGGATACCTTAAATACAAAATTTCAGCCTCGAACATTTGATCGTTTTTGAGAAATCATGTTCACACACAGACAGACCATTTTTTTTAGACTCAGAGGACCTCAAAACGTATATTTCCGTTGAAATCTCGAAAGTAAAATCCAAAGAGAATTACAAAAAGAAATATGAAATTTCAAAATAAATAAAATACATTACTAAAATAACAATCACTTGCAAAAAAATAAAAACTAACTCAAAAGACCATACAAGAAATAATATATAAAATATAATAAAATAATATTTTCCCTTCCCCAACAAAAAAATTCAGTCCACCCTTTAGGAAAAAAGTGCATTTCTCATCTCAGATTCAAAGTATTGGCATTCTATATTATTTTAGTTAGAAGGAAATGGGCTGAGGCAGCCATCTAAAAGCTTATACTTATACATTCACAGTGAGACGTTTAGTGCAATATTTTGGTCCAAAGACTGAAGATGGTTTATTAAAGATGAAACGAAACGTTTCACTGTGACTGAACAATCATACAAAAACCTCCACTTCTACGTTTGGTTTGCTATACTAGTTTAGATTTCTATGATATAGGCTGAAGAAAAATGAAATGAAAATCAACTTCCTGAAATTTCAAAATAGAATAATTGATAGCAATTTTGTAGAACTATTCAGGAGGAAAGAAACCAAGGTCATCTGGTTTTAAGATATCTTTTCTTAAAAATACTTATTTTACTTAATAGAATATATAACAAGGAAATTTAGAATATTCAATCATTTCTTATAAGCGTTCGATTTACGAGCTTATTGCAAGACACAGGTAGCGTTATTAAAAATTTTTTTCAAAAGATATTTTGATCCCGCCTTTTTACAAGAGCTATTTAAATGTAGATTGATATTCATGTCGGGAGATTAAATATTCCAAATCGAGTTTCTTACTGGTCTAATAAATCTCAGCTATTAAGACAAAAGGAAAATGTTATTCATGTCTAATGGATATTATTTATTATTTAAAATTAAAATCTCCATATTTATAATGCGATTATTTCAGTTTTGAAAAGGTAAAAAAAAGTTGAATAAAGATATCCATTTAAAAATAAAAAATTTGCAATAGAATTTTGGAATTTTAATTTTATTTTCTAACATCTTACTTAAGGATGAATAGATTTAATTTAATATCTTTTAAGTAGCTTTAAAAAAAATAAATCTCAAATAATCCTTTTTTATTATTTATGCGCGAATAAATGAATCAAGGATAATGTGCATTTATTACCGAGCTTAAATGCATAAAGAAAAGATAAAAATATTATTTTATGCATATGTACTTTTTATAATATTAAATATTTTATTAAACAAATTTTTTATTCATTTTTGCTTTCTTTAAGTCCGGATGGAGGAAGAGCAATCCCTTTGGGAATTTGGTAATATTTATAAAAAAAAAAATTGGATTTATGTTAACTATGAACTAGTTCAAAAATAATTTTGAATAATCTCATTTCATTTGGACCATATAGGCCTACCTACTGGGTTCCTCGGTTATTTAGATGTGCTTTCGTGTACAGAGACACACACCTCAAACCCAGCCGACCTCTCACCGTAGCCATCTATCGGTTAACCCGTGAAGTTACTTTATTTCCTAACTCTAATTCCTCCTATATTCATTTCTAGCTAGCTAACTAATCCTATATCTAATTCCACCCGGTTCCTTTCAACCAACATATTCTATACTAGGGAGGATGTCCTAGTTTGAGGAGGGACTCTCTCAGCACCGGCGTGTAGCCTACTCCTTGCGAAGAGTGCATCATTGAGAGGGAATCCTTCTTTACCTAACTTCCATAGAACGGCAATCCAGGGCATACTTCAGGATTTGTTTACATTAAATATTTTTATTTAATGAAAAAATCCCGCCTGCCCGGGATGCGAACACCGTTCTCCTGCGCAGAACGGCGACACCCTACCGATTGCTCCTTAATATTAACTCGTGGTTTGCTGCCAAGAGGAAGGAAATCTCTGGTTAGAAAGATTTATCTTTAATTCAGAAATCTAGACAGGGGCAGTCAAGATGAAAGCTTCTGAATGTTGTTTCAATCTTCCGGAGATGTTACAGAACCAAGAAAAGTTTTTTGTTGCAGAGTTGGACAAGTGAACATCAAGTATATACATAATTTAATATTTTAAGTAAAAGTAAATGCATTTCTATATTGTTAGATCTTATGAATATAATGGATTAAAATGAAGATTGATATAGCATTCGGCGTTTCATTTTGGCTGCTCCACTCCAATTCTCCATTTGAATTAAATTATTTGGGCTTTAAACTTATTATAGATAATTGATTAGTAGCCAGTTGCTGTTAGAGTCTGATTAAGGAAACAGAAGGCAGCAAACGAAAATAAGGGCCTGAAGAATGACTAATAAATTTTGTCCGAAACGTCTCCGTTCGGCTTTGGCATCCAAGGGCCTTTTTTTACGTTTGCTTTAAAATAGATAATCGCTTAATATAAGAAAACTTTTTTTCTGTTTGAATTTAATATTTTTAATTATTAATATTTTAAGTAGGCTGGTTTAATTAGGGGCCCGTTCCCATCTCATCTCCTTCTCTTATTCACCAGGCCAAAAAAAAAAACCAAAATTCTAATTCCAAAGAAGAAATAATAAGAGAAAGTAAAAACAGTGGAAAGGCTAGAAATTTGGATTGGGGAAAGAGTGAAGCACAGATATCAAAAGGTATATTTTTTTTAGAAATTCTATTTTTCAATTTTTTAAATTTTACTTTCTTTTACCTATATTTGTTATATATAGTGAAAAAGTATCGCAAAAAATCGATATTCAACTGAAATACCCGTTTTGAGGTCCCCTGAATCTAAAAAAAAAAATGAGTCTCGCAAAATGTTCTGTCTCTGTGAATCTCTGTCAAGATTTCTCAAAAACGAAAAAACGTTCGAGCCTGAAATTTTATATTTAAGCTAGGAACCCTCGTCCTTTCATTTTTTGCTTACTTACACTTAGAAATGGTGATATATTACACTATCTAAATAAAAATAAATAAATTAGTACCTTGTAGTGTTCGAGAGCGTCGATGGCTCTGGCATAGCCCTCCTGATTATAGACACAAAGAGCGGAAAGAAGTTCGAGAACTTGCTTCTTGACAGTGACATTGGTCGTATCGAGGGCTGAAAAATAAAAGAAAGGATATTCATTAAATATTGAAATGCTCTTGCCATTTCCTGATTTGCAATTAATATCATATACGATATAACAATGAATATATTCCAAATCAAAGGGATTTTTATTTAATCCTTCAATTTAATCTTAAAAACCTTTTGTATCAACATATTATCAGCCTATTACTAATACATAAATATAATTCAGAAGTTAGTGAAAGAGAAAACCATTCCAGTAACGTAATCTATTCCGGACATTTCGTATAACCTGCTCATCCTCAGACATATACGCAGCAACTCTCTCCATTGGTGAATTACAAATTCATTTTACGTTTATTCTATATTTTCGATATATGCCTCCAAATTTTTGTGCAGGATGATCAGCTTTATGCTGCAATAAATTGACTTGGAATCTGCTGTTTTTATGTCACCAACTTTACCGTCTATAACTGATATATAATTCAATTTGGCGTGAATTGGAGAATTAATGAAGTAAACAGAGTGGTGCTCATTGCGGTTGCTTCGACCTTCGGTCCGAAGGTAAGAACATCAAATGCCTACTCGAAGCTAAATTTGTTGTTTGCATATCAATTTGGCTTTTGAATTATTGAAAAATAGACAAAATTTTATCCCCATATTTTGTTAGAATTAACTTGCGAGAATGCCTCCATGCGATTTCTATTTTATTCATGCCAAAAATTATTCTAATAACAGTTGGATCATTAAAGATACTGCGCATGTCAGTTGCAAACTGTTTTGGATATTCACCATGGATTCTTATAAATATTCAATATTTTTCTTTATTTCCGTTCTTTTTCACTCCATTTTAAGTATAAAAAAAATTTGAGAATGAAAGTTGCACTATCTGCTGTCACTTGATGAGGAGGGAGGGAGAACGGCCGGTATATAAGAACCGGTCTTAGCTCAAGTAACTCGTGGTCGCCATTCTCACCAAAAGTGATTCCTTATTTATTTACTACCATAAAATTAAAGATAGGGTTTTCTTTATTAAGAAATAAATTTTTTTATTAATACAAAAAAAAAAAAAAAAATTATCAAATTATATATACTTGAATAATGCAAAAAGGAGATTGCAAAAATAATCTGTCATCAAAAATAATTGAATTCGCTTATTTTAATGATTATTATTTGGTTTTTAAATCGTTAGTCTTAAACTGTCATTTATAATAATGATGAGTGAATAAATCATATACTATAATAAATAACAGTGAGAAAATAGATTAGAGGATTTCTTGCTACATAATAAAATTTCTTGTTGACATTTCAATTGTGGCTTCGAGTGAAATTAATATATATGCAAAAAGAGTTTTCGCTCATGTGCCATAAATATTTAATACATAAATGGTTAATTAATATTATAAAATCGACCTTTATTTCAATGTTGAAGGTCTTTTTTACTAAGTAGAGAAGAAATTAAACTTTAATTTAGCACTTAACTTTTAATGGAAGTTTGATCTAATGTTTTTTCAATTTTATATTAAAGGCCTCTTTTATATCATTACCGACTTAATACATTATTATGTATTTCTAATGATGTAATATTTTAAGATAGATTTTAAAATCGAAAACAATTTTTTTTTATTGTATTAGCACATCAATTATTTAAGATTTAAAATTATAATAACGATTCTACTTATGCGCAGATTTTAATAATCGTAAAAGAAAAAGAAAAAAAATATAGCTGCAGATTTTATTATTTTAATTTACATATTATTATTTTTTTTTATTATTGGTATAAATTTCCTTTCAGTCAAATTTATCCTTTTTTGAGATAAATAACCTACTCTAGAGTACAGAAGGGTTTCCTCCTTTCCGAAATTGTCACAACTACGCCGTGAGGGATTTTATGAGAAAGATTGACCTGTTCCCAAAATATTCCGAAAAATTTTTCTGATTGAGCCTGGCAGGGCTATCCAACTATAAGTAGATTGGAGGCGTATTAGAAGAAATTTCATAAAGTTTTAGACTTATTGATGATTTTTTTAAAATGAGGCAGACAAAGATTGTACTAGAATTAGTTAGGCTCAAAGCTCGTGATTCATATTCCAAGGATCAGAAGTTCGCTTTCTGACATAAATAAAATAAATAAATAAATAAATTTATTTACGGAAAAGTGACAAATGAAGAATGCGGCTCACTTTATTTCATTTTGAAATATATATTTATATATAAATCACTGCTGACATTTCGATTCGCGTTTGGACCATTAACGGAGCTGTAGTTGAGTCATATAAGTTGTAATACATGCAACTATTTTAATTAATAATTTAAAAAAAATAGTTGAATTTTATTATATATATATTTTAATTAATATTAAAAAAAAAAAAATAGATGAATTTGTTACAACTAATTATTATAATAACTCACCCACAACTCCAAACCCGGACCGAAACATCAGCAGTGATTTATATAGAAATATATATGTCAAAATGAAATAAAGTGAGCCGCATTCTTCATTTTTCACCTTTCCACAAATACACACAGCCAGACAACTTCACCTTCAACAAATTTATTTACGACTTGCTTAGAGGCACAAGTCCTCGGTGGCTAGGACCAATTAAACACAAATATATATTTACCAATGACATAATACAAAACAAATACAAAAAAGTAAAAATAAAAATAATAGCAATATATGCTCATTAACAAATAACATATTCATACATTTCCATTGAAAGGAAAAGATAAAAACAATAATAAGTTTTGCGCAATAACACATGACCAGAAGTAATCGATGCATTAGCCATTCCAACATTCGTCTTAATTAGAAATTAAATTTAAAAAAATAAAGGAGCGAGAAAAAGTCAGAAAAAAATTTAAGAAAAGTTTAAAATTTTTTATGGCTTTAGTACAATATATTTATATACTTTATTTTTAATTATGTGTTGATTTCGTAATTTTATGTTAAATTTATTATTCTTTGTTGATTTTATTCAATAATTTGGCTACTTCGAGGTGTTTTATTTGGAAAACAAACGTTCCGGTTTTTGGGATTGGAATAACTAGAAATTGAAAGATTATAGAAATAAAGAATCTAAATTTTGATTTTCTTGTATGCGCGTAAAATTTTTTATTTGAAGGGAGCGTTTGTAATTTTTTTTCGAAATGAGGCAGTAGGTGAATGATCTAGACCATCGCCGCTCGCCACCATTTCCGACCTCACGAATCACTAAATTCAGAGTTTGAAATCTCGCGGGCCACTAATATTTTTAAAAAATACAAAAATAAATACATTTGTAAAATAATGATCAGAGAACTTCCAATTTATTAATATGAAGTGCATCTATTTAATATAACAAAAGCATAAATGCCTATTTAATCATAACAACATTTAATTATATATTAAAATTTTTTGGCTCCAATGACGTTATTGCAAGACAGAGAGCAGTATTTATTTCAAACCAAGACGGGTACTTTAATTGTGTCACAGCTCGGATGTTTCCAGTAAATGTTAAAAATGTAATTTTTTTTACATGATTATAACTTTGTAATTTTTGAATGCAAATGCAATCGCAATTAAAAACTTAGAAAAATTGTCATTCAGAATTTCTTAGAATATCATTTTTGTTTAATTAATAAAACATAAAAATTGCAAATCAGCAAGTCCAGATTTTTCTGAGGACCACTAAAATTTTCTCGGGGACGTTGGCGACCATTAATCTAGACTACTGAAGAATTTTAATGAAAAAAAATCCTATAACAATACATTAGGTATAAAATGAAAAAAAAATTAATATGTATAACGGTTTATAGAATAAATTATACCATAATGTATATATTATTAAAATATTCTAAAGGGAATTTCTTCTTTCTTTTTTAATGATAAAAAAAAGACATAATGAACCTGAATATTTTGCAAATTAAGCGTGTGTGCTTTTTTCATGATAGAAATAAAAATCAAGGGTGGCGCCAAGACAAGTATTTAAATAGGAAATCGCCTAATCAAATTTTCTTTTAAATTATCAATTATGACCATTATTTCGCAAAGGTAATTTAAATAAGAACAAAATTTCTCTCTTATTTGGCATATAAGGGTCTAATTCATTAAGAAGGCAGACATTCCTATAAAAGGAGCGGATTTAGGAAAGAAATTAATAAATATCTCTATTTTCCGTTCTCTTTCTTTTATATAATTATATAAAATTCCTCCTAGATTCCTGAAAGATTGAATTTTAGGGCTTAATAATTTCGAAAGGATAGGTTAAACACCCGTTCTGAGAAGGCCATCTCAAGGGCATTTTTAGCATTAAGTTGATTGACTTGAAAGAAATTAAAGTATTATGTAGAAAAAATTACCTTCAAGCTACTACTTTAAAGAGTGTTAATACACGAATTATTTGTTGTTTTATCTATTCCTTGATAATTTTGAAATTTTGGAGAAAAATAAATTTTGCCCTAAATGCTGCTAAGCATTAAATCATTATTTTTTCTTTTTGCCATTAGTTGGCCATTTTACTCGACAAGGATCCCGCCGCGCGGTTTAAGGGCGAAAACAAAAGAAGATTTCACTCTAGCCGTGAAATTTTGTTCAACTTTTTGCTTTTGGTTCATTGGTAAATTACTTCTTTATGTTAATATAAAAAATTATTGAATCTAAATTTTAATATTATTTGGTTTGGCCTAAATGGTAAATTATAAAAATATTATATTAATCTTGTTTCGTCAAAATTTATATAATAATAATAATAAATAAACAAATAATTTTTAAATTCTAACTCTCCTAAAAATCCCGATTTTCATGAGGATAACTGCGCCATTGTTTAAAACTGTTCCCAAGAAGGGTCCAAGAGACCCACCGACTGGGTGTGGTTAGCAACTTGGGCGCATAGCCCTTTCCCTTTGTGCAAAGGTAGAGGTCTCGCCTCACGTTCCAAAGATTAGAGGTTCGCTTCCCGTCTTAAGCGAAAAAATTTATTTATATTATATTGGCTACCAATTAATATAAATAAATAAGAATGGCGTAAGATACCGAAAAAGACAAAAAAAAAAAAAAAAAAAACCGGCGCATATGATTTTTTCTCGCAACTCTCATGTCTGACAGATAGATTTTCCTTTCGTTAGCTTTTCTTTAAGTTTAAGTTAACATTTTAAATTCTCGTATTGATATAGTTAACCTACTTTCTTTATGTTTCTCATCCCAAATATATAACTAACTGTATTTTTAAGTATAGTGTCATTTTATCCAATAAAATTCTTTGAAGACAAAAAAAATAAATAAAACTTATTTGCTTTCTTTTAAATATATTTTTAAAAATTCATAATTTTCCAATATTAATAAATTTTAATTGAATAAATTCCTTTTACTTTTGTAAAAATATATTTATTACTATAATTTAAAAATTAACATTTAGAATTGTTATTAAGAAATCAAGAAGCTATTTTCTAATTAAAATTTACAACATTCAAATAGTTATCTATTAGTTATGGAGACGATTTTTAATTTATTTATTTAAGAAGAAGATATTAGCAAATGAGTAAGATTATGATAAAGCAATGTTTTGAGCCCATTTAGAAATCGACCATTTTTTTTAAATAACAAATAAATATGATCAATGATGTAGTCAGGAAGAATGGGGCGAATTTTTGAGCCTCTCTCTAAGCTCAAAGAATAAAAAATAATAAAGAAAAAACGAGAAAAAGAATAGAGAAATTAAAATTTTGTGAAGTGAAAATTGTTCATTTAGCTTTCAATCAATGAAAAAAAAAACAGCTATGAATGAGATAGAAAACTGATCATACAACTTCAGGATGCTAGCCAAATTATTTAATGGAGATATTTCAATTAAAAATAAAAATACTATTTCATTTATAAAAAAATTATTTGTTCATTCATGAATATAATATTTACTATATTTATCATATTTTTATTAAAGAAAATTAAAAATATATTATTAAAATAAAAATTCCTTGATAGCTTCTGATTCATTCATTCATCCATTCGGTGAAAGGAGTTATTTGTTTATATTCAAATACATATTAATAGGCCTATCAATAAATGAATGAATATTTCGATTATTATGCATATCCGGTTCTTGAGCCGATATCCGGTTGCGTGGGGGGTACCAATTTTCTGCCAATTGCGTAGCTGATGAACAATGAAAACATTATTTACATTTTTATACATGTATATTTTATAGTATACATTTAGGTGGTGCCAGCATCCCACTTTTGTCTGTTCTCTTTTTTTCCAACTCGCCAGACGTGAGAAATACAAATACGTCCGGAAGACGAATATTTATTGTTTATTGGAAGTTCAAAGTAGGTCAAGGATATAGTTGGCGTAGGTTGGGAACTATTAATATTATTGTAATGTTTATGGCCAGGGTCAAATATTAAAAATTATAAATAGCTAGGAAGTGCAAGTTAAAATGGTTAATATTAAATGATTTTTAATTATTATTTAAGTATTTACTGACAAATCGTCCTATTCTATATTAAGTTTTAGCCCTTAAAAATTTTTTTTATTTTTTCGCTGACGGTCATACCCACCCAGCCTTCGCTTAAAAAATTAGTGGGGGCAAAGCTAAGTTATGGAAAAGGATAAAAAAAAACCCTAAAATGCCAATATAATTTTTATAATTAAAATAATTTTCAATTTATGTGATCTTTTCTTTTTCAGTAAAAAAAAGACCATTTCGTTTATAGAATATAAATTTTAGCAACTCTAAGGCCTGCTTTCTCACTCTAAGTTGAAAGGCAAATAATCGTTAAAATGAAAAGATGAGGGTAAACAGGGCTATATCAATTATTAATTAGACGCTAATTTAATCTTTCAAACACGATTAGAGAATCTCTAATTGAGAATACGGACCTAAGAGATTCGATTGGGGTCTTTCACTTATCCCCTTGATAAATTATATATTTATCATTTAGAGAATTTTTTCTTAGCAATCAGTAAAGTAAGAGAGGTAATTTAATAATACCAATATGCATTTTTGAGATTTTTACAGAAGGCTATTTGTAACATAAATCCAATATACACCAATACCTCGCTTTGCGTCGTGGTTACGTTACAAAAAAAACACGACGCAAATTGAAACGACGCAAAGTGAATTGTGATTTTCTATAGCAAACAATGTAAAGATCGAAGATAGGTTCCAGGGTTACGAAAATACTACTTTTTAAAAAGAAAATTGAACAAAGTAAACATTTAAAAAACCAAAATAATAT
>JAAAKE020093845.1:0-20054 GCA_010014785.2 Anisolabis maritima | reverse complement strand
CATTAATCGAAGTGTTATGTTATTACTCTCCACAAGGGAATCTTTATATTCCCTTGCTGTTCGAAATCTAGGTGATCGGAATCAAGAATCCAATGAAACATGACAAGTTTCAGGTTTTTGAGTTTTAAAAGTAATATAAAAAAAACAACCAAGAACTCGTCTCTTTTCTCCAGACTCTAGACTATACTACCTAACGAGGATAAAAAGCGAGAATGCAAGCTTTCTAGAGAACAGAGTTCCGAGAGAGCTCTTGTTTACAAAAAGTCTTTACAATAGAATTTCACTTAAATGTAAAAAAAAGTTTCAAAAGCAAAATAAAAAATAGACGAATAATTATAAAATTTAATTTTGTCAGCAAGTATATTATTCAAATAATAAATTGCTCTGATAAATATGTAATTTCATAAATTAAAATTTTGAAGTTTAAGAAAGGTTAATTTTAATCCAAAATGAAATTATTAAAATGAATGGAAAAATATAGATATTCAGTAATGAAATTTTGAAAAATAAAAAGAGAATATTTATTCTTATTTTGCTTTTGAGATAATAAAATAATATTATATTATGGCAAAGGCAGATCCATGAGGTTTAGGTTGAAAATTTCTACCCCGATTTGAAAATAAAAAAGAATATAATCAAAGAACAAAATTTATAAAAATCATAGAAAAACTTTGTTATAAGCAATATTTTCGATTTAATTAGAGTTTATTTGTATTAAAATGAGATTTTAGTCATTTATTCTACTGCTTCTTCAGGGCATACAAAACAGAATTAAAGTGAAATTAATTTATATCTAAATTATCCCTTAAGAAGAAGGCAATAGAATGAGTGGCCGAAATGTATTTTTATACAAATAAAATCATATTATAAACAGAATTTATGTATTAATGTGAAAAAATCAAGAAAATTTTTTTAATAAAAATAATCCTTTTAACTTTCTCTTCCTTCCCTACAAGAAATTCAGAATCCGCCATACAAGATCGTAGCTAAAAGGAGAGGCTTAAATGAAATTTTTTTTTAATTAGCCAGGTTTTATAATTAACTAAAGTCACTTTTTTCTTTACATTTTATATTTAGTAGAAATATAGTTTGATACCCGGTATGTTAAAAACTCAGTATTACCACATCATGGACACAAAATATAATTTCAATCAAAGATAGAAAAGGTTAAAATAAAGTTACTAAAGTTGATGATAAATCGGGCTTAAATAAATGTAAATTAAGAATTAAAACACAATTTAAATTTTTTTAATTATTAAATTAATGAATTAAACATAATATAAAACACATGGTAATATTTTGTTAGCATTTTTTATTAAGTTTTATATAAATTTCAACGAAAATTTGGTTCAGTTTTTTCCAAGATCAAAATTTGATTTATATTTTGCTATTTTAACTCTAAAAAACCTCTTAGCTTCGTCTTTGCTGCCAATATTAAAAATAAAGAAAATAAGAAGAAAAAAAAGAGGAGACTCAGATTAAAACTTAAAATTTGACCAAAAAAATATGATTCATGTTTATAATCATTTCTATGTCTTTTGAGCTTGGAGAGATTGTGATTAGCATTCCTAATATCTATGCCTAATCTAGCTGTCTAATCTAATATGGGAGGAGGGGGATTGACAATACCTCCATAATCTTTCTCCATCCATCCATCGAATCGCTCGAAGAATTCTGAAAGAGAAGCCCTATAAGCTAAAAACCCACCCCTTTGTTCATGCCTGTCATCTAAAGGATTGCCGAAATGGCAATCGGTCAGATACACACCTCAAAACATTACGGTTTGAAGACTTCTGAGTGAGTGAGTGAGTAGTCCAAATGAGAAGGTAGTCACCAACCTAGCCTAGAAGGAGAAAGAAAGGGAGGGTGAAGGGCCTAAATTATAGATGAGAGAGGGGATTATATATAGGTTACTTTTCATCTTTTAGACAATTTAAAATTGAATTTTGAAAAAAATTTTAATTTTAATTAAAAAAACAAAAATATAGGAAAATGAAAAAACAGTAACCTATATATAGTATTTCTCAATCGCCGTGAATTGCAATTATATCACGTGATGTTGCTTTTTTATATAAATTAATTTACTTTTATTTTTTATTTATTTATTATTATTATTATTACAATTTTTAAAAATAAAGATAAAAGATAAAAAAGCAACTTCACATTGTATAATTGCAATTGAGAAAAAATTAGACATCAGTCTGTCGGATATTATATTGGCCGAAATGTAAAAATTTTTTTACGATATTAGCACTGGCGTAGTTAGATTTTGATCCGCCCTAAGATGCTGCTTCTGCTTCTTCTTAAAATAAATCGTCTATGACGCCTCTTCTTCCCCCCCCCCCCCCTCGATTCCTTTCTAGGCCACTGTTTATTATTTATTATTATTATTATTATTAATAAATAATTAAGGTATTATCAAATCATAAATATTTTTGCGCCCTGACCCTTGGTGCTGAGGTAAAGGACTTGCCTCACGTACCAAAGGTCAGTGGTTCGCTCTGAGCGACAAAAATTTATTTATATATGGTATTTGCTACCAATTGGTATAAATAAATAAGGACGGAGTCTAAATGGCCACAGATGTCGAAAAAGACAATATATATATATATATATATATTTTTGCAAAATACTTTATTACACCCAATCCACGAAAAAAATTTATCAGATCCGCAAATGAAAAATCATTGAGAAATACTTCCTACCTACTTTTCTTGTGTAATAATCTAGAAGCTACATATAAATCTATACTAACTATAGTTATCTATTTCTGTGTGAATTAATCAAAGGATAATTTAGAAATCAAAGAATTTTGGAGGGGATTTAAATTTATGTTCATTATAGTTAATCTTTATTATTTATTTTGTTTGCTTTTATTTTTTATTGTCTTTTGACTTTTTGACTGGCTGTTTATTAGGATCTGTTTGTTATTTTGTTTGAACTTTTTTTTGCTGAACAATATTTAGTAAAAAAAGAAGTATCATTCCTCTCTTGCCAATCCCGCTTTATACTTATTCATGAGTCATTCCATTTTATACTTATTCATGAGTCATTCCATTTTATATAAATTTTAGAATATTTTAAATTTTCTTAGATAAATAAATATAAGTGTTTGTATGAAAATTTACTAGTAATAGATTTGTTATGGGTGTGTGTGTGTTCAAACCATAAACATAAGTAATAAGGGGAAAACGAGAGATATCTTAATTGACTTCTCTTTAGATAACTATAGAAAAAGTTACAAAATGTCCAAATTCGTATAAAATGTTGACTCTAAATAAAATCTGAGTCTCCTTTAAAATAAACGCTGGTCTTACTTGAGTCCACCAAGAGAGGATCTCAACAAAATGACCTCGATGACAAGAAGAAAAAGCCCCTCGATGTGTATCCAAGGTGACCTGATGTGCTTTATTAAATGTACAGTATGTTGGCATCCGTGATGAGCTGGAGGCTGAATGTATGTTATCTAAGAAAAAAGGAATATATCAATGTCTATTAAATGAAATTGGTAATTAATTATAAATGAATTTTTCTTAAACATAGTTAATTAATAAGAAAAAAGATTTTAATAATTTTTGTAACTAACTACATGACTTCTCTTGCGGTCTCTTTGTTTCAATGAGATTTCAAATTCGATTCCCCATATGTTGTTCATAAAAAGGAATAAATCTGCTGAGCGTTAGAATCGAAGAGCATAAATCTATCATGCAGCCGAATCGTTAATGATATTATGATATTTTAACCTGATAGTGCAGTCATTGAAAAACAATTTTTGCAGTCAAAAATCAATAGTTTCTTATTAGATTATATAATGAAATGATAGAAGAATCCAAAAAAATGATCATTTTCGCCCCGATATATTTTATTTAGCCTTGGTGATGAAATGAGAAGAAAAAAGACTAGGGAAAGAAAGAGAGAATATATAAACCTTAACCACCAATTCATCAGCTGAGTGTGCAAATTGTGAGATATTATAACTGTTCAATAAAATAAAAAAAGAAACAAATAAATAATTTTTTGTATAATTTTGAGGTATGAACCATTAAGAAGCCAAAGTGGAAAATTATTTTTGAATCTGATTACTTTAACTTTTTTTTTATTTTTGAGATCAAACAGGCTCTATCTATATATATTTTAATTGCCAATATAATTTAAATAAATATTATAATTCATGATAAGAATTAGATCTAATCACTGATCCTAGATCGTGAAGCATGAGATTTCCCTTTGCTTTAATCGAAAGGAGATAAGAGACACTTAAAAGTTCAAAAGTTGGATAAAAAGTGAATTAGAAAAGAAAATTGAGATTAAATAAAGATTCTAAATATTAATAAAATATAGATTGCATTATTTAAATTTTTTATTCATTAACCTTATTCAATTAAATTTTTAAATAATGAATTTTTGGCTAAATATATAAATTTAAAAAGAAGATATAGAAAAAATTTAACCTAGTAACATCTTATTCATTAGAAGGGGGAAGGGTGGGGCTAATCAATGTATTCAATGGACTTAAGAAAATGAAAATATACTTTTTATAAAAGTGGTTTTTTTTGGCATTGGAGGCAATTTAGACTCCGTTTTTATTTATTTATATTAATTGGTAGCCAATATAATATAAATTTTTATCGCTCAGGTCGGGAAGCGAACGACTGGCCTTTGGTACGTGAGGTGAGACCTCTATCTCTAAACCAACAGACAGGGCGAGAGTGGGTTTAAATAGGAAAATACAGTCAAAGCCACTTTGATCCCCAAATTCTCTAACAAAAATTTTGGAATTATACTTTGATTTTAATTTATAAACCTAAATTGTAACTTTAAAATCTCTAGATCAAAATCCATACAAACCTTAAATAAATATTTATATAAATTTCAGGAATGAGACAAGAAAACTTTCGATGATATGAAAAAGGGCGAGAAATAGTCAACAAAACATGGTCGAAAGAATAACTAAATATTTGCCTCTGCAATGACATGTATAGTATAAACCAATTTTTCATCATTCATGAATGGTCAATAGTCATAAAGACAATTAAAAATTACTAGTAAAAACATTAATTTTTTTGGGATATTTACGAAAAGAAGATTGTCTTTATTCCAAGAGTCAGGAGACAAATCACATTTAAATGAACACGCTTATTATTAGTGAATTTAAAAAATAGAGAATGTTGTATTACTTAAATATTATTATATTGGAATATTTAATTAGACTTAAATAAATAAATAAAAATAATTAGAAATTAAACCTACCTACCAAAAAAACAAGATTTTGGCAGGAAATGTTGGAGATAGGCAGCGTGGACACGAAGGCAACAGGAGGCCTGCTCAAAGTTCACTGAGGTCCAAGGAATCTCTATTCATTGGTTTGAGATGGTCTCGTGCATGTTCTAGCTTGTCCCGGCTGGTCAAAGGGGGAAAAAGAAATAGGATTGAAAATATCGATTTCTATTATGATGAACAAGCTTTATTCCTTCTCAAATTAAATACCAATTTCTAATGATAAACCACCCTGCCAAAAAAAATTTTTTTTTAATACCTGATGCTTCGAGGACTTGTGCCTTTATATTGATTTCTCTTCTAATTTTTCAATAATTTATTTATAATTATTAATTATAAAGCGCTATATTGAATACTGAAACAAATTGAAAAAAGAGTTTATTTTAAAAAATTTTATAAAAAATATTTATTTTTCTTTACCTTAACTCTAAACTTACGCATCTAACAATGCAATAAACACTGAAACATCAGGAAGCAGTGGCTATGACGGATAAGCTATGGGATACGAATCTAGCTCGGGTTTGGGTCTGGCTTGCCGGAAAAAATTATTTCCAACTTTGCCAGAAATCTCCTCATGGGATAGGAAAGTGAGAGATAATTTCAGAAGCCTCAGAAGCCCAAATGGTATCACAATGGGCCATTGTCACAAATAAATCTTCCCAATGGAGGGCAGCAACCACCTAAACCTAACTCTGAAACAAATTGGAAAATAAATTAGAGTGTATAGATTATTTAATTTTAGGTGAAATCGTGTTCATTTTCTTACCTTTTTTTTAAATTCATTTAAAGTCATTTTTGGTATCAGAGGCTATTTTCTATTTTGCCTATATATAGTATATAATATTATAATATTTAGAAAAATTTGTATCGATTGCTTCCTACAGATGTTCAATCGTATTGTTTCTCGGAGGCCACCCTTCCGAGATTCAGCAGTGCTTGGCCTAGTTTATTGACAATGATCTTGGTTGGCTGTTGCTCTTTTTTCCGGCTAGACCAACCGACATTTTCTTACCTTATATTTGCATTATTTGCTTCATATGCAAGGAATTCTGAAAAAATAATAAAATTAATTCGTATACACCAATTGAAATAAATAAATATGCCTGAATTACATGTATTGTAAATATTAAATAGTGTATATCGGTTAAAGTTTATATGGCCTCAAATGCCAAAAAGACTAAAAAAAAATTCGTATGCATCATTTTAAAAAATGTAAAAAAAAAATCGAATAGCTAAACCTGTTCCCACCAAAAAAAAAAGAAAAAAAATATATGCCAGAGACCTCATTTCAGTTTGTTTCTTTTTTTTATTTGGGGGGGGGGGGGGGGGGGGCAAAAAATAAAAAGGAAAAAGGGGAAAAAATTTTTTTTTTTTTTTTATTTTTAAATTTTTTATAGCCTATTTAATTTTTAGAAAAGAATTGAAATTCAGTAGTATAGTGTTTCTTAAGCTTTTTGTAACTGACCTACTAAATATTCTAGAATATTTTCAAGGTCCTTAAAAACCAAAACAAATTTCTTATATTGATTGAATGAATTAACTGACTAGAATGTTTAATCAAAATATAACTTTATATTTTTTTAAAAATTAATTAAATTTTTCATTAATTTTCAAGAAAAAAAATTTCTTTTTATATAAGTTTAATTTTTTTTCAAGATCCTGGATGATAGGGGCAAATGCCCCATTCTCTCCCTCAGATGACGCCCCTGGTCTCTGCTTCTAGTAGAGCCATTATATTGATACAATAGAATGTTCTTTCAAAGTTGGTTTTTGATAATTTGGTGCTGAGACGACACATTTGGACACGGTACGGTTAATTTGAAGAATTATATTTCTCTTAGCAGAGATGAATTTGTGGTTTTTTTCAAAAATCCCACTTGATAAAAGTGTAAGTAGCGGGACGAACTACATAAATATATTTATATTATATTATATATATATTTGCTTTCCATAATAATTATTTTTTTGAATTTGATTTAAAAGAAATAATTAATTACAAATGTCTAAAATATTAAGTAAACTTTCTTTAATTTTTGATATATATATAATTAGAACCGATAATTAATTTTAATTTTTTAAAAATAAATAATTAATATTGAGCTATTTAATGTTAAAAAAGTAATTTTTAAAATATTTAGAAAGAACACTATAGTGTTATTATAATAATTTAAGAATTAAAAAAATACCTTTTTTGGACTATTAAACCTATTTTTTTAATTTGTATTTTGGAGTTATGCATGCATAAAGCGAATTTTGGAGACACCAGCTTTAGGATAGGTGGTGCTATCTATCTCATGAAAAAAGAATCAATATTTTTTATTATTCCAAAAATTGATTATACTAATAATTTTCATTATTAATCATTTTTGATTAATGTAATCATTATTTAATAATAAGAAATTCATTATTTTAATTAAAGAAAGTAATATAATATTATAATCTGTGATCAGAGTAAAAGAGATGTAAAATGGATGTTAAATAAATTAATATTTTCAGTTAATCACAGCTAGATCAGATAAAAAATTTAGATTAAATTAATTGATATCTAATAAAAAACTAATGTATTAAAGATATAATTGTTATTAAACTTACATATAAATGCAGAACAATTAAAAAGAAAGGCTGTAGAATTTTCTTCACTCGTTACGAATGTATCCAACTCAACTTGCAATGAAACGAGTTTGGTCGGCTGAGCGGGTTAACAATCAATCAAGCTTCTGATTGGTTGATTTGAATGATGGACAATCACGTTCAAAATATTATTGACTTTTGTGTAAAAATGAATTTAGAAAAAACTAAGAATATAATCTTTTTTTATTTATAGAATAATAATTTAAAAAAGAAAATAATTATTATATTAACAATTATTACTATCCTAGATCATAAAAAATATAAAAACAATAATTATTATTAGCTTTAAAATAGATTGTTTCGATTTTGATTTTTTCCCGCAGAATTCAAATCTAGAATTAATTAATTCAAGATATAATTATAATCAAAGAACATTTTATTCATATTAAATTAATTTTATCGTTAGGGCTGGAACTAAGTCTTTAGAGGGAGAGAGACGGGAATGTGTAGGAAAGGGGAGAAGAGTCCAAGCATACTCGAGTGGACTTCGAATAATATTACTTAAAAATTATACTTATCACAGTTTTAATAATTTCCTTGAATGAAAAAATTAAACCCTCTAGGTTTAGAATTAACTCTCTTTTTCTCGATACTGTATATAATATAAAGGTTAAAAAATTTGAGACACCTTCTATAATTTTTGAACAGCTACGCCACTAGGTGTAATTAAGACATTTCTATGCGAAAGGGAGAAAAATGTAAATTTTGAAGATTTAAAAAAATAGACCTAAATTTACCAATTTGAACAAAATTTGTTCACTTTGAATGTTTTGATCAGGACCAAGAAAATTTTGAAGAGATCCAGACTGTAGCCTGGAGCGGTCTTTTGTTTGCTGCTCCCTCCTCCCCATAAAAAATAACTATGGGTTATTAGCACAGAACCAAGCTTCTAAAGAAGACGTTTAGTCTCACTACTAAACTAAAACAAATCACACAAGTTAAATTCTGAACGCCAAATAACCACAAGAGATCCTAAAGTTGTGAATTTTCTACTTAAAAAGAGAGGGCTGCTGAAGAAAGAGAAGAAAGAAGGAAGAGAATAGAGATGGGTGGAATTATTTTAATAGAAAATAATTATTTTTATAAAATGTTTTGGTAGTTAATTGTCATACAGTACTGAGTTGTACACAGTTGTCCTTCAATAAATCTGCAAAAAAACAAAAATATAAGTTTTGTTTCCATCCTTGACCTCAAAATCCTGGTCATACTGCATGACAAGTAACTACCAAAACATTTTATAAAAAGAATTATTTTCTATTAAAATTTTATAAAAACAATTAATCTCGAAAACATTTTATAAAAACAATTTATCTTGTCTTTTTTTTGAAGAAATTTTAGGTAATAATTCTAAAGAAGCGATCACTTTCTTAAATGAATAAAGATAATATCTAATATTCATTTAAAATAATATTGATAAATATTATTTTTAATCGTTGGGGGAGAATTAAATATAAACTAACTTTTGAATTTTTTATGAGAACATTATTTTTCCAAATAAAAAGTTTCACCTTTTTCTTGAATTTTTTCAAGAGGATCGAAAGTTTATTTAATTAATGCAGTATTTAGGGAATAAAGCAGGTCGAATATTTAGCAAGTTGTGCAAGAAATGCCGTGATCTCTCCTTGCTCGTTCTTTTCGACTATGATACTATGAATTTTCAATTAGATGTGTCCTTTATTAAGAAAATAAATAAATTTCTGATCCTGAGAAAATATTTTCTTTTGTAAAAAATTGAAAATTAAACTCATTTAAATTAGAAATTTGATTCACACAAGTAATTAATTTACACAATGACTAAATGGTCTCATGGTAATCATAAGCTTATCTTTATTCTTTATTTGGTGAGTCAGCATCCTTTTATGGGAATTATATATTGAATAGGAAACCAACGTTTTTTGGCAAATGTCTGGAGAATTACAATATACAAAATAGCAAATAAAATATATTATAAAGGAGAAGCATTTAGATAAGTTCTAAAATGTTAAATTTTGGTCTTTCTTATCTATATTCAATCCAATTCACTAAATTCAATGTCCTTTCTCAAAGTTGAATAGAAAATTTTAAGATGATTTTAAGACATTTTCCAAATAATGTATTTATCTATATAATTTAAATAATAAAGTTTTAAACCTTTTCACCTCACTATCTCTAAGAGTTGTTGTTGATAATGAACGTCAATTCCTTGGGTAGAATCTGGGATATTTTCCTAATTCGTTACCAGCAATAATACTCATGTCAGATAATTAATATTCAAGAAAACAAATTATATCTATTATGTTTTAAGTGATAATCCCATCTATCGATATGGACGGGTAAATTTTAATTTTAATAAATTAAATATGGTAGTCTGTAGTCTCCAAATCTGCGAATCATTAACGAATTAATCTTTATGAAAAATGTCTTTATAATAATGAATATTTAAGCTTAATTTGATATATGTTTTGTTTTAAGAAAAAAATACACAAAATGGCTTGAAAAAGATGTATATATAATTATTTATTCTAGCATTAACAGAAAGAATTATTGCAATTTATTTAAAGTAAGAATTTCTTGTTTATTTTGTTTTTTTTCTATAATTTTCACAGGTGGTAAAGGTCTAATTTTTCTTCCATGACGTCCTTCTTTACGATGCCATAAACCTGAACGAGGTCTATAACCCATATAACGAAGATTTTGAGCACTACCTATATGCTCATCTTGATGTCCAACATTAGATGTTCGTCCTATAAGAGAAAGTATTATTGTAAAAATGTATAACGATAATAGCAATAATATTTTAAATTACAGACCTACTACAGCCATACATTCTTGTTCCAGTGAAATTTGTTGTTTCGAAGGAAGTTGGATAACAACTTTATCATTCTCTTTTTTCATTATAGTTACAAAAGTTCCAGCTCCTCTGGCATAAAATCCACCAGTTCCAGGAAATTTTTCTACCGACATCACTTTGGTACCAATTGGAAGAGCACCAAGAGGATATGCATCACCTTCGTTGGCTCGAACTACGTTAATATATATTAATTAAGTAATGAAAAGCGAATTATGCTAATTTCCTTATAAGTAAAAATTAATAAAATTTCTCTAATATTAATAAATAAAAAAAATGAGGAAGACAAAAATAAATAGACTAATTAATATGTATTATTAAAGATAATAAAGAATGTCTTTAACGAACCTAAAAAAAATTAAAAATTTTTATAAGCTATAGAAACTTAAAGAATATAAATCTTAAAAAAAAAAGAAAAATAATTACAGACAACCAAATTAAAATAATGAAGAAAATGAATAAAAGGTCGAGAGAAGTCTCTTATATACAGATGATTTTTTTTTTGTCTTTTTCGGCATCTGAGTCCATTTAGACTGCGTCTTTATTTATTTAAATTAATTGGTAGCCAATATAATTTAAATTAATTTTGTCGCACAGGATGGGAAGCGAATCACTCACCTATGGTACATGAAGCCAGAACTCTAGTTCTGCACCAAGCTTTGATATTTTTATATGATATCGATTTTTAAAAAAAGTTTATATTCAAGATATTTCGATAAAAATGTTGATTTTATATAATAATAATAATAATAATAATAATAATAATAATAATAATTAATCAATTATTCATAAAACAAGCTATGTGCCAAGTTTTAGACTGAACAATGCAGTCAAATTTTGCGGGGGGAACTAAAATATTTTTTAATTTGAATAATTAAATGATTTTAAAAAATCAAACAAAATTTTATGAAGTGAATAAATAAACAGTTTAACAGGAAGAAGCAGAGTTGTCTAGAGGGTGGAGAAAGAAAACCAGCAGCTCATCCGTCCACCTTAGGTGTTTGAGAGTCAATGAATTGGGATCATTTACAATTCTCCGTACACTATAGTAAGGTATTGTAAATGATACCAATTTTGACTTTCGAGATTTTTACAAATGAATTATACTATTTAAAACATTATGTCTGTCTGGAGACCTATGGATATGTGTGGAGTAAACAAATCGCTTGAACCGATGTTAATGAAATATCATAAACAACTTTTATTTGATATTTTTTCATGCACCTTAATTTCTGTATGTTAGAATCTATATTTACAGCTATTCTCTCTCTTTGGGCACCTCGCAAACCTATAGGTTGAGAAATACTGATATAAAAATATTTTTTAATATTCACCAGGAATCCTTGGAATATAACACGAAGTTTTTATAATATCTCCAGGTTTCATATTTTCCGTGGCAATGATGTATTTTAATTTATCTTTACAGCCAACTAAAGCAACAAACCCACTTCGACATCCTCCTTTAAAAATTTCTAAGACTTTCTCTTCAAGAGGTGGCTGATTATCTTTTGGACCTGTTCGAACAATATCGATCCAATGATATTTCTTTTTTATTCCGCCACCAATTCCAATATGAACTACTCGGCCTGTAAAAAATAAACTTTTTTTTATAATATTCAAATAATTTTTAGTAATAAAATTAATTAACGTCTGGTTTTATAATCAATTTAAGTCACTTTATCTTGATTAGAAATAAGTTTTGATCTCCATAAATACCTACCTTTATGATCCTAGAAGCATCTTGATGGATATAAGGCCAAAAAACATTCAAGGGCAAAAATTTTATATTTGAAAATAGTTGAAATGATTGAAATATCTTTCAAACTGAAACTAAGCATAAGTTTGACATTCTAGTCGTCCTAATTTAACTCAATCTTAAAATACTGCCATTTACGAAATAATCTCTCCAAATATACCACCATATGTAAAAAGTAAATCAAAAGCCATTAATTACAAGCTTAAACTTGTTTGTCAACATGAAAATAATATATATAACCTAAATATTTGCAATCAAATGAGGTGGTGAAAGTGAAAGAGGGTGCTTTCATTCTACTTGGGCATTTCATGTTTAAATACCCAGATAGCACTACACTATAGAGTATTTTCAAATATGCCCTTATTAATCAGTATTTCTATATACTATTGAACATCAAATGAATTCTTTAATGACGTATAAGGAATTATATAGGAATAACGGAATGTTAATTTGATGTTAAGGATGTTAGAAAGGACACAAGATATATATAAAAAACAATTATATAATACATAATATATATATTTTTTGAATATAATTCAAATAAAATATTAAAACAATAATATAACAAATAATAAAATATATTTTTAAAAATTATTGCCAACTAACGTTTTAAAGAAAAAACCGTATAGATTTTTATAAATATAATATAAATTACCTGTTTCTGGATCTCTTCCAGCTAAATTTGTTGTTTTTAGGGGTTGAATTGTATATTCTTCTGGATAATGAACTTTTCTCCAAAGACACTTGGTGCCTGGAGCTGGTAATTTCAATCTTGGCTTATTTCTAACACTTGTAATCAATATTTTAGAAAGTTTATTATTAATTAATTGTAAAGTTGTATTCATTATGTTATAAGTCTTAATAAAATAAAATTTAAAAAATTTGACAAGATTTAATCAATTTTGCATTTAAAGTGAAGTTGGCAGCTATTAAGTAAAGAAATGTATAGTCAACTTAGAAACAGTTTATATTCATTGGAACGCGCGGTAAATTCCAAAATAACTTAAATATTTGATTCAGCTTGAATATTTAACAAACCTAAGTATAAAGGTCTATTTAAATTTTTAGAATGTTGACAGCCAATCAGAACAATTTTAGCGCCTTCTGGAGTTAAAGGATTCAATTTGAAAATTCTGAAAAAAAAAATTTGGAATTATTAAAAAATAAAATAAATACTACCGTATTCCGCACCATGACCTGATTTCTTTTTCTCATTTGCAATTATATGAAGATTTTTTTTAAAAATAAAGCAAAAGAATCAACCACTTGCTGTCAAGCTTATGAGAGTGAAAATAAATTATTTTTGGTGTTAATTAAACCTTATATCTATTTACATTTGGATTTTTCTATATAATCTATGAAAGGTATCCTATCAATATTGAAGTGTAGTCTTCTTCTTTCCAAGAGTGATCAGTGAGAGGAAATACTTTCTTAACGTTCTTCCCAAAGTATAACACACACACCACTAACTCCCTTTTCTGGAGTTAGTTATATGAAGGCAATGTATCTGTTCTATACTAGGTTTATAGTATTTGTTTTCATTAAATTTTTGTTTAATCAATATTCTACAATCAGAATTTATTAATCAAGATTTTCTAATCTGTATACCTAAGAAATTTCAAAGTACTTAGGAATATATAAGGAAGAAAAAATAATAAATGAAAGAATATTTTACCTTAAATTCCATCCATTCGCTTCATGTTTATTAATTTTAGGAAAATGATAACAAATTTTAAATGGTTTATTTTTTTCTTCCTCTTTACTTATATCAAGTTCTTTGAAAATTGTAAGAATATGTTGAGTTATATTTCTAAAAAACAAAGAAAATAAAATTAAAAATATCTATTATTTTAATTAAGTTATGTGGCAGGACGTGGCTGTTGATGATATATATATATATTAAATTATACGAGAAGGTTTAATTTTATTGAGTTTAGGAATTATGAGAAAATTTACCCGTATCCATCTTCAATATGTACTATCAAATCAAGGTAATTCTCTTCAGATTCATTTTTCACTACAATAGAAAATGAGAGTCTTTTATCCGATGGCACAGGAAAAGAACTTAGAAAAATCCTAGAATAATAAAAATTCAAGTTATTTATTTATTTATCTAAAGTTGTTTTGAAATAAATGAGAATTTACGTATGTAAAATGTTATCTTTGCAAGTCTTATCAGGAGATCGATAAGGGGAAAGTATTTGAAGACAGCTGCCACCCAAAAATCCAAATTGGCTACAATTTTGCAAACACCCTTGAATATATTTGCAACTCGAAGATGAATTTTCTAATAAAATATAGAATTATTGAATTATTATTTATAATGGAAGAGAAATTATTTATTTTTCAGTATTATTAATTTAAATACCTTTTGCAAGAGATATACAGGAGACACAATTATTCTGATATTGTTGAAGACTTAAATTGTACCACGTTCGACGTGCCTTTATTTTTCCTTTTTTGTAAATACCCTGGCCAAAGCCCTAAAAGATTTTAGAATTTAAAAAAAAATCAAATAAAAATATAATAAAGTTTAGCTTACAAGAGAAGACTGGGAGTCTTTGGACACGAATTTCATCCAAACTTCGGGAGAATATAGTATTCTGTATACCTTGAAGGATATTAAAGCAGTTTAGAAAAATCAAAATGAAAATATGAATTATCTTTCTAAAACCTTTTATAATGCAATATAAGCGTGAGATGTTGAAAGCAGCTTTGGCCCAGAATTATTAATTGTTAATAATAAAAGTGAATTTAAAATTTACTTTTTTTACGTTTTTGAAAGTTGATTTTAAAATATTACTTATAACATTATTTAATATTTTATATAATATTATAATTATAAAACAAATTAAATAATAATTTTATATACGAAAAAAAGTTTGCAGATTGTCGGGATCGAACCAGTGACCTCCAGCATAGTCCACGCTCTGTCTTCTGCGCCGCACCAACTTTCGCTTATATTGCATTATAATAATATAAGGAAGATTATCCAAATTTTCATTTTCATTTTTCTTACGAATACCTGAGTTGTGCATTTTACTACTTAAGCATCTTTCAAATTATACAGAATACTACATTCTCCCAAAGTTTAGATAGAGATTACCGATCCCCCTAGTTAGAGCAATGGTTACTAAAGTGTGCGGTAGGATAAAATCCGAGAAAGAAAAATTTTGGCATACATACAAGGAAAAGATTAGGAGATTCTCTCCTCCTCCCCCTAACAAAAATCTTGGCTCCACTTCTGATGTGTGCCAAATAAAATTTTGGGCTACTTAGATTAGGGCATTGTGAACTTCAAAAGTTAGGGTCCAAATAATAGATTACAGCATAATAAGATCCGATTTACTTTTTATTACTCCTATTCAAGTTTCAATTTTCCACATTAAAAATTTGGTTCTATTTTTTTTGTTCGATAAAAATGTTTCAATGCCCAATTTTCCTCATCTCCAGCATCTCTACTCTCTTTTTATTCTCCCTTCTTTTAACTGAATTGATTAAATTTTCTGGAAAAGAGTTATTCATTTTTGGTTGACTAAACTTCTCCGATTGCCAAATGGTTACTAGGTTGTTCCAACAAATACATGAACGCAGTATCAGAATATTAACATATTATCTCTTTGCATCTTTCATAAAATAGGCATACATTGGGTTCAGATCATGTTATATATTGGAACATATTTAGTGAAAAATTTTTGCTGATTAATCTGCTTTGGCGTCAGAGTGGTACCGATTTTAAGTGTTCGAATTAGCATAGTAATTTGACTAAGAAAAAATTGGACGATTTCAAACAATTGACCGATATCGGGTCCAGTCCAGAGTGCAGTTTTAGTTGACATTGTAACATTCTAAAATATTTTTACTTGGCAAAATGTCGTAGTGAATGGCAAATCAGAAGGACCATGAATATAAAGATAAGGCCAGATTCCCTTCCAAAAGAGATATTCAAGACTTTCAAAATGTCCAGATTTTGAATGGCATTCATGTGTCCAACTTGGAGCGAAAAGAGCAGCACTCAATTTGTGACGTCGAATCACTTCAAAAGCCTGGAATTATTAAGATATTGATTAAATTAAATTAAAATTAAATATAAAATTTATTAATAGTGTTATTTACGGCAGAAGAATTGAACCCTCCTCCTCCAAAGCATCCTCGACCAAAGACATCTATACCAACATAAACATCGAGATAACGATCATAAGCCATCATTTTTGATTCTTTTAAATTTTCCTCAGTCCAATTGTAATTTAGAAAAATTCCATCACAAGCATCAAAGAATATTCTGAAAGACAACAAGTTTTATTTATTAAAGATAAAAAAAGATAAAAAAATCCTAAAGCTAATTTAAAAATTGAAGGATGGAATAAATTCTGTGTCTCTTTTGACATCATAGACTCTACACTCAATCTTGGTGAGTATGTGGTTGGCGACTAAGAACTCCGCCACGCATTTATTCAGGTATTCCTAAGATTTTCCCCTTTCCTCTACACACTACAAGAGTCAGGATGGGATGTGACGGGTGGGCTTATTCTACTTTTCTATCCTATCTACGGGTCACTGCCGATCTCAAAATAAGGGATAAATTAAAAAAATAAAAAAAATACATACTTATTTTCTTCATTTAGTGCATTTTGCCATTTTAATTTCCCATCTTTGGTGATAGAATCATACCTGTTGAAAGATATTAAATAATTTAATTTTGATATTTTTGTAAAGGGATATTGTAATATTTAATTAAAGAATTTTGATTTTTTTGTCTTTTGAGGTTAGAGTTAGAGGTTTTCTATTGCCACAACAATTATAATTCCATAAAAATTCTTAATTAGATTTGAAAATATTGAATAATTTACCATATTACTTGAGAATGAGGTATTTTTAATTTTAATCTTTCTGTGAGACCTTGTAGAAATTGAACTATATAGCTGATTTTATCTTGGTCAATTTTATTTTCAATATTAATAAGATAGCCATCAAATTTATAATAAGAACAAATAAGTACTAATTTGTCAACGATTGTATACCATTCTTTTTCACATAAATCATTCCATATATCAACTCCTTCATCCCATTCCGTAATAATAGTTCCTGTGAAGAATTATTAAAAAAATAAATTACATTTAATCTAATAATTTAAACATATAATTCCATTATAATTTAATCACAACAATAAGTTTTTTAAGAGCCGATTAAAATAGTAGGTGAAAGAAAATTTTAAATATTGTCACAATAGATTTTGATATTAATTAGGCCTATTATGCAGTAGATTATTTTAAAGGAAATTTTTTAACTCAGGCTTTTTAAATTTTTCCTTCTATATCATCAAACTAGAAAAAAAAGCTAATCTAAAATTTTTCATTTCGGAAAGCTCGGAGCCGAAGAATGACCTAATTTTAAGAAAATATTGATGAATAAAGTTTATTTATGATTTAAAGGGAATTTCTTTTAAAATAAGTTATTTTTAATATATTAAAAAATAGGGCATATGAATGAAGGCATGAGACTTCTATAACCCGATACTAAATATTAATTATTGTTCTCTTTATAGTGTAAAAAATAAAAGTTAAAATATATTTTTTCAAACAGAAGTTGTTGGAAATAATAAATATAACACTTTCTTACGTGTATATTATTTCTCTAAAATTAAGTCAAGAAAATTAAAATTCTAAAACGGGAAAATAGTGCTATGGTTTTTCAAAAAAAAGGTTCAAAGGAAAGTTAGGAAAAAATGTGAAAGAACTGAATTTGAACTGTCAAAAAAGATCAGATATCATTTTTGCAAATATTATTGGGCGCAAAATTTCATAAAACTTCCAAACCTGCTCTGAGGTCTATCTCTTATGTTGTTCTTACCTAAAACTTTAACTCCATGTCTGTGAGCTGCATTTATCCAACCAACCGGAGGAATAGTAATAAATTTATGACTAAAATAAATAAATGTATCAATTCCACCCCAATGGAAGAACCGATATTCATCATGTTTTTCACTTCCTTGGACAAATCTAAAAAAAAAAGGAAGAAACATCAACATAGTATATGTGATCTTTAAAGAACTAAATCTTATGCATGAGATTTTATATTGATTAATAAATAAGCCTCAGTGCATAAGAGAAAAAGTAGAATACAATACACAAAAGAGAAATTTCTTAGAGATAAAATAATTTTATATACAAATATATGTTTTATCAGGAAGTAGGGGGCTCTCAGCTAATTAGTTCGTTGAAAAAAGATTCAATGAATGAGTAGATCTTCATTGAAACAAGGGTTGTTATTGGGTCAGGAAATGGTAATTTGGGAAGGGTTATAGATGTTAGAGCTGATAAATGACAATAATTAAAAAATAATTGGAAAAAAATTTCATTTCAACGTCATTCAAAGAATCTCAAGTTCTACTTTCAAATGGAAAATTAAGAAGAATTACCTGTCTTCAAGGTATCCTCCTTTTAAATCATGGCAAAATATTGTTTTAGGCACGGATTTCCTTTCAAACTTCGGTGGAATGATAAAAGAATGACATGAGTCTATAATAGGTTCATAGCAAATGTCACTGTGATTGCTAAGAGGTATAACTTTCCAGGAAAGGACTTGAGGTGCCCACTCAAATAATTGCTCTACATTTTCTAAAGGTTTGGTTTGTAAACGTCTCGTTGGCGATGATTTTTCAAGGTGTGTTATTTGTAAATAATCTGTTAAATTATTAATCTCTTGAGAAATAGTGAAATCTAGAGAACTTGATTTTTTCATTGACATCTTTTTCATATTTTGTATGTGTAATATTTCCTTTTAAAGAATTGTTAATTTTTCTTCTGAAATTTTGACATTTTGATTAAAAATAGTTGGAATTTTGACATCTTATTTAAGGTTAGATGTTGATGACAAATCAACATCAAAGTAACTAGAAAAAAGTATTATATTTTTGAAATTTTAATAGTTTCTTTGTTAATATTTACAAGAAATAAAAATAATGAAAACTTGTCTTAGAAATGGATAGATTTTTTTTATAAATAAGAAAAAAGTTTAATATTTTTTTAAATAAGATAAATTTTAATTTTTTTTTATTTTTGTTATATGAACCTTTAAAAAAAAATAAAATATATATCAATTTAATATTAATATTCATAAAGTTTCCGATACGGAAAACCAAAAAAATTTAAATTATCTTAGCTTTCATTTTAAAAAATGATAATTTTATTTTTTAATATTAAATAATATTTAAACTAGGCCCGCTGAAGCTAGCTGCTGATTTCTAAATGGCAACGTCCCATTGCCAGCCTTTTTTAAAACAGACGGAAAATTGATTTACATTAAATAATTAATATCTCCATTATTATTTTGTTAATTAAAGGTAAATTTTGTGAGAATAAAGATAATGAGATGGGAGTGTAATTCTATAGAGATAAATAATAAATAAAATAAATAAATAAAAAAAATATAATAAGATGTCAACCCGAAAAATGAATAAATTCACCTGTCAAACAAGTGTGTTTATAAGCTATTTTATTCATAATAAGACATATGATACATCATTTTATGCAAAATTTCACGTAGATTAACAATCTATAGATA
>JAAAKE020093834.1:0-20058 GCA_010014785.2 Anisolabis maritima | reverse complement strand
TGTGTTTCGGCAAAATATTACAAAAATTGAAAAATTCCCGAATTTTAAACATCATATTTAATAAAAAATTAGAAATAATCGTTTTCTTTTTTTTTTTTTTGGCATTTGAGATCATATAACCAAATTTACACAAAACTTTGTTATTATTTTAAAAATTATTTCCTAATTCTAATTCACACATCAAAAAGGAATAACTGCATAAAATAATATGTAGATATATTTATTTAAAAAGCTATATTTAAAAAACATTCATTTCTTTTTTTTTAATTTCACTTTATCTTTTATTTACTGAATTCTATAATAATATAATAAAGTAATTTCCAAATAATCAATTTAGAAAAATTTTAAATTTTATTAATAATAATAATAATAAATTAAATAAAAAAAATTTTGAATTGCCTTTTTATTAGCCTCTCCTACTTTGAAATAGAGTCAATTAAATTTTTTATTTTAGTCCAAATATAATTTGGTTTTATTTATATACTAGATCTATATATATATATATAAAATAATATATTTAAATTAATCGACAATGTGTTTTGACTCTAACACCATCTAGGAGCCGCTGATGGAACAATCAGGGATGAATTGATTATTAAAAACAGGCGCTTCTCACGTGATCGTCAACAATCAGTTTGCAGCAAGCAGGAGGCAGCCAAGGCGACTGACTCTCCGTCCTGGTCGGGTGAGTGATACAAGCAAAAAACAATGCTCCACTCTCATGCCCTTAATTAATTCTCCATCAAGTGAATTATTACTATTCGAATGACTTTAATTAGGTATTTATAAATTATATTTTACATTCTTTATTATATTCATTTTTGAATTTATATAAACACTGATAAAAAATCATTGAGTTTGGTTTCTCATGCCTTCAACAACCGGCCATATTCAAATAGCACTAACTAGTTTTTTATTTCTTGCAGCCTTCCAATAATTGATGTTTTTTATTTTGATTAATCATTTAAATCTTGTGTCTTATCAATATTTAAGTTAAATTGAAAATAAATCTTTCCAGTTTCCATCGATGGGACAATAAGAGACGAGTTTATTATTGGGCAAATCACGTGGTCACCGCCGGCCAATCAGAGTCCAAACAGGCTGTGCAGCTGAAACCGCTCTCTTCGCCCTTCACTCTCAGCCACTTGAGAGAGAGAGTAAGAGACAGAGAGATAAGCTGCAATAATTTTACATCCAGCCAGCCTCGATTCAACTTAATTCGGTATTTATTTATTCTTTTTTTAACTGTTCTTAATATTTATATATTTTATATTTCTTAATATATAAATGGTGATAACAAAAGTAATTAGGTTTGACAAAATCAAACCATTTCATTGGAATGAATTAAATTTTTAGTTTCATTTAATTATTTTGATTAAATAATTTATCAGAATTAAATTAATTCACTTAATTCTAGTTTTCATTGATTTAGTTGAAATAGATTTTTAGATAAATTAATTTGAGTTGATTAAATTAGTTTAAAATTTTTTTTTTCCATAAAAATTCAATTTTACATATACAGCGACCTAAATAAAAAAAATTTTCAGAATGCAGCTTGTAATTAAGATATAGGAACCATAATAAATTTCAAATAAAACCTTTTTTAATATATTTTATTTAATCTCAGAATGATAATTAAACTAACTTCATTGGATTTTCATGTTTTTTTTTTACAATGTCCGCAAGCAAATTGAATTAGAGCAGAGAGTCTTCTAGAACAGATTTTAAGCTCATTCAATGGTTCCCTTCCATATCTAATGGATATATTTTGTCAAACTTAATTGCTTTTGTTATCATAACATATATTTTAAGAAATATAAAATATATAAATTCATTTTTTTAAAGTCTTTTCGCCTTCTGAGGCTATATAGACTTTAAACCATACCCATATATATATATTATAATATATATATATATTACGATACAAATTTTCTAGAGATTTATTTAAACCAAACGCTTTAAATCAATTTATTGGACAGCCTGAGATCCGAAACTACACCCTTGGCTTTGAAGGTTATCAATATTGACAATGACAATATCTTTAGCCTCTCGGCCACGGTGGGGGGGTTATAAATTCATTGAATGTTAGTGGGATGGTTTTTTTGCAGGTTTAACTTAAGAACCAGTGAACTTTGGACAGAGAAATTTCCAAAGCAGGTTTAATGATATATATATACATCATTTAGAATATTGCTAGCGTGGATTGTATTGTACTTTACGGGTTAAGTCATTAACAACTGGTTTTGATTCAAGTTTTTTCATTGGACACAAATGTACAAAAGATTCATCCTATTAAAATTCCATAATGAATTACTCTTTGTTTAGGCGAAAATCTGCTTTGGAAGAATTTCTGCCCAAATTCGTCAAAATTAGTTTACTGATTCCTAATATTTTTTTTTTTTTAAATTTAGGCCAGAAATATATATTTAGTCCTTTATTCTTAAATATTTTTTTAATAATAGTCTGAATTTTTAATTAAAAATTTTTTCCTCACAAAAATAAAAAAGAAAGAATCAGATAAAAATCCTTTTGAAACTCAGGCTGTCGGATTGGGAGCAGAAGCTCAATGTATAAAAAAAAATTGCATAAAAATACATATTCATTAAAACTTAATAATAATTTTAATATATGAGAAGACAGGTTCAACAATAAGGCAGTCTTTGGATGCTCAATAAAATATATTTTATTATATATTTTTTTATAGGTACCTATGTAAGCCGAGAGGAGCCATCACATGAATCACTTATAAGATTAAATCCATCATGACTACTAAAGGGCAAGGGCCAAGACGAATACCAACCTACATTTAAAGTAATTTTGCCATTATATTATATTTTATTTCTATGGATCAAAGTCAGGTTTTTTATTCACTTTTACAATAAGGCAACAAAATTCTCTTCTATCAAAAATAAAGACAAGGGAGTGTTTTTGAAATCAAAGCATCCATCTTAACATTTTACAGATTTTTCCAAATTCATTACAAATTACAATTATTACTCTTTTTCAAAACAAATTAACCTTTTTTTTTTGAAATGCATGTTTATTTCATTTCCAAAAAAACAATTTTGGGAGGGCTTATTTATTATGTATATTATTTGAGTATGATTTTTTAGAGACATATTTCTCATTTAAACAGTTTACAAAATTTCAAAATTTTTTTTAATTTTTATAAATTAATAAAATTTAAGATACTAATTATTAATATATTAAACTGTTTATTTATTTAAAAAACTACATATTACTATTTTTAAACTACTTCTCATTTTAAGATACCTTTTACAACTCGTCCGAACATTTTATAACAAATTATTTATGATGGATGGGCGAATCAGATGTAAAGATATCTCAATGGACTGAACAGTTTGTAGATTCCAAAGAGAATTTGCTCATATAATAATTTGTTTTAAAATTATTTGGTTAAAAATGCTTTTTTTTTTTAATTTAAGTCATTTTCGGTTCGTGAGGCTATTATGACTGTAATATATACAATTATATATTAAATAAAATTTAGTATCGATGACTTCCGGCGGGTGTTCAACTGCTTTGTTTCTTGGGGCCATCCATTCGAGGTTTAGCGCTGCTTGAAAAAATTAAGCTTAATAATTTTGAAATGGTCTGTTGTTGCTGTATAAGTGCTTTTATTATGTGTACTAACCAGAGAAATATATTACTTTTTATTTTGTTGTCCATATATGTAATAGATAGCATAAGGAAAGTATTATAATCTCAAAAAAAATGTATGTCAATATTCCAACAGAAATACACGTTTTGAAGACTCCTCAGTCTAAAAAATGGGTGTAAGCAAAATGGTCTGTCTGTCTATCTGTGTGCGAACAAGGACGAAAAGAGGCTCTCAAAATCTACCTTTCAAATTTTTTAAATGAAATTTTTTTTTGATTGAAAAATAATTTGTACATACAAATAAAAATCTCTAAAAATAAGAGATAATATAAAATTGTAAACCGGCTACCTAGGAGACCCAACGCCAAAAATTTGGTGTAACAGCACATAACATAACTTTCCTTACTTTTAGTTAAGAGAAAGTTGTGAGATGTGCGTCACACCAGATTTTTCTTTATTAATCTCCAAATTGTGGATACTTTCTTTCTTTTGATTATTTTAAAAAATAAAAAATTGGAAGGAAATAAATTTATGTTATCACATTCATATATATTCAAATAAACATTCTAAGTTAAAAATTGAAAGAAAAAATTAATGAAAATGATTAAGCCACTACAACTGAGAGTTTCATAAAGCTTCATAAAATTTTTCTTATTTCAGATATTTCCTCGAATTTCAAAACATCTTGCAACTTATCCAAAAAATTCTTAAGGAAAATCTATATTTTTATTTCACTTAATCTTTTTTTTTCAGAAAATTTCAAATGGAATTAACCTATTACATTAAAAGAGAATTCACTTAAGTTTTGAATTAGTATGGCTCTTCAAAGCATCAGGTAATTTTATTATAATTATATTATCTAAAGGAATAATTACGTAATCTTTATCAAATAATTAATATTGAGGTATTTTTTAGCCCATGTCAATAGCGACCACCAGTTACCCAAGATATGACTCCGCTCCACTCCCGCTATCATTAAATGCTTGATGAAGTACTGAGATCACCCTGAAGACAATGACAAGGATGCTGATATCATTTTATGAAGGATCTTGCTGGATTAATACAAATCGTGAGTCACCATTTTTTATAAGAGACTCAGATTTTAATTAAAGGGTCAATAAACTTTACAATTTTACCTTTGTTTGTTTCTACATCTAAAAATTTCAAGTGGATTGCTCTAGAAAATAGTAATAGAGAATAGTTTAAAGACTTGTGAGGTGTCAAAAATCTAATTTTCTGGAGATAGATTTTTTCTACTAGCAATTTTTGTTATGTTTGCTATATTTTATTTTATCAAAATCAGAAATTTGAACCTAGATAATCTTCACATTATCGTTTACAATTTTTCGAACAAACCAGTTTGTTTTTGAATGAAAAATTTAAAGTAATCAATCTCATTGTAAGGAAAATTGTAATGTTGAAAGGCCCTAAATATCTTTCGGCTAAAAAAAAATTTTAAAAAATTCTATCACAAAACTAACATAAACTTTGCAAAATTCAAAAATAAAATGGAAAAATAAAGTAAATAAAAAACGTAAAATATAATATTTAAACGATATTGATACAAAACAACAATCAAGTAATAAGTAAGGAAGCCAAACACTAAATATATGTATAAAAAAAATTTGAAAACTCTTGCCAAAATTAGCTTACTCAGAGAAAGGTAGCCTATTAGTTAATCTTTTAAATAAATCAATTCAAATTATTTTAATTTGATTTTTATTTCAGACAGATATAGTCTAGTCATTTTAGATACCAGTAACAAGTATTATTACACAAGAATGGTGTAGTTGGTGATTCCCAAACTTTTTCATTTGTGAATCGGTAATTAACTAGTGAAAAATTTCAATTCCAGATAAATTAAAAATCTTTTGGCAAAATTTTACATGATTTTTATTTTTTATATGATGATCATTAGTAATAAAAGTAATTAATAAATTGTCAATTTCTGTAAAAATATCTGATAGACCACTCGACATCGTATCTTTTTCCCAAATGATGTTGTTATTTTATATATAAATTTAATTAAAAATAAAATAAACAAAATAAAAAATGTATTTATTTATAAAAAAACAAGATCACTTGGTACAATTTCATTACTCATATAATAGTTGGGAAACACTGTAGGTTATTTTCATTTTCTTAATTTTTAAATATATTTAAATCAAAATTAAAATTTCTTTAATTAATTTAACAATTATTTCTAATATTAAATCAATTTTCTTTAAATTCTGGAAAATGTTCAATTATTTATTTTCCTTCTAATAATTGCTTGAAAAAATTTATTTTCAAAATTCAATTTTAAATTAAAAAGTAAAAATGAAAATTAACCTAGTTCATCCTCTACCTTCCTTTCCTTCCTCTCACACACACATATAGGTATTTTAGGCCCCAAATTTCTTACCTCCCTAGGCTAGGTGGCCTGGCTTCTGCCCCTGCGAGATCTTCAAGGCATTCAAGGTGTGTACTTACCCGATTGTCATATTGGCAATCTTTTAGTTGATAGGCAAGAAAGGTGGGGAGATTTTTAGCTTTTAGGGCTTCTCTTTCAGTATTCTTCGAGCGATTCGATGGAGGTGGAGAAAACTGCAAGTATTATTCCCCCCTTATTAGATTAGATTTAGGTTTAGCTAGAAAAATTAGGCTTAAAAAATTCATTTCATCATTTAATTACTAATTTTACTTATAAAAAAACACAAAGAATAAAAGTAAACAATTTCTTTTGCAATTTTATTATTTCAAATGGCTCCTTTTATATATTGTTTTTTTGCCAATCTGAGTCTCCTTATTATAAGAATATATTTTTACTAAGGCGGATCCTGAGGTGATGGGTTTTGTAAAATTATTTTCGGAAATTTTGTTTTAATTTATAAAAGAAATTAATTTTTTCACTTTTTTTTAAGATTATCTTCTCTAATTTTGGATTATCTATATATATTTTTAAAACACTAATTTTATTTTCCAAAAAGCCTCTAGGATCCGCCAATCACAGTATAATACTATATATTAATATATAAAAGCATAATAAAAATATATCAAATTTGTTAAAATTTCTTTACTTTTCTTTTATTTTTTTATTTTTTACTTCAATATAATTGTTAATATTTGTATTCATTTTATTCAAATTAAATTATTTATATACAATATATAGTGGGTCCTTGACATTAGGTCGTTGTTAATTAAAATGCTATGATTTTAGCAAGTTTAAAATTTTTGCAACCTTTTTATTTTTATTTTGAATCATATTTATTTTATGTGTAAATTATTAATCCTTAACTTTTATCCATCCATTAGAGTCAAATTTTAAAAAATATTTTAAGAATTTGACTTTACCAACTTAAAGATTACATTTTTCAATGATAGATATATCAACAAAACTCAATTTTAAAACTAGAAAGATTTTCCACATTTGTAGAAACAGCACTAATGAACAAGGATCGATGCATTTTTATTTTGCTTTTTTTTTTTCTTACATTTATGTGATATTCTTTTGTCAACATTTTTTGTAAACAAGAGCTCTCTTGGAACTCCATCACTAGAAAATCATCATAAGCTAACTCTTTATCCCTCAATTAGGTAGAGTAGTCTAGAGATTGGAGGAAAGAGTCGAGTTCTTGGTTGTTTTTTTTTATTATTATTAATGGAACTGAACAACTGAAACTTGTCATGTTTCAATGGATTCTTGATTCTGATCACATAGGTTTCGAACAGCAAGAGAATATAAAGATTCTTCTTGTGGAGAGTAATAACATAATACTTCGAATTAATTACAAATAGGTTGAGGTAGGGATTTCTCAACAATACTCAGTTCAGTTCGGATCTTTGTGTTAAGATGATATGTCCAATGAAAATAAAACAAGTTTCTATTCGGACAAAATTAATAGAGCTTTTATTTATTTATTATTAAATATCATTTCGGCCAAAATTTAATACCTCTACTTTCTCTTAGATTAGGGAATGATATGGGGAGGGGGATCACTCTCCCTGGGCACAAAATAATATTTTAGCTTAGGTCCCTTAGCTTAGTTGGATGATTTTTTTGAATTTAGGAGAGTGATCACATTTAATTAATCTTTTTGTTGCAATTCTGCACACTCTTTTTAATATATTTTTTTAAAGACATTTTTTTAAATACATTTCATCATCTTTAAGATTGATTTAAAAAAATTGTACATATAGCATATTTATTTTGCCACATTGAAGACTAAGAAGATTTTCAATCAAGAAAAAACTTATGCATATCATGCAAAGAATAAAAAGAATTATGCGCGAAGCATATTCTTTTGGACTTTATGAAGACTAAGAAGGTTTTCAATCAAGAAAAAACTTATGCAAATCATACAAAGAATTATGCGCGAAGCATATTCTTTTGGACTTTATGAAGACTAAGAAGGTTTTCAAGATAATAAGTTGTGTAGGTGGCTTCTAATAAGAAGATATTTGCAAAATTATTTATTGTAAATTTATATTTTAATTCTCTGTAAAAAATTTTGTAAATTATAAAAATAAACAAATTTTTTTCTTCTTATTTTCAAATGAAAGCCAACTCGTATTCATATAATTAATTCACTAAATAATAATTAATAACGAATACGAGTTTTATTTAATCGTGTGAGATTTTTTTGTTTTTATAGCTCTAGTTTATAACTAAAACAGGGCCTGAAAGGATATCTTCGATTGAGCTTTACCAACCATTTACATCCCAGATGGACCATCATCATAAAAACATAGGTGAGTCTGGGTCGTGTGTACGATAGATAACGTAATACGTCTTCGATATTCCCAGAAGCGTCTACGCAGTGTATATATATATATATTTATTTATATATATAGAGCAATGTATATATATATAGATAGATAGTCATTGTGATATCATTGGAGTGCTGTTGCTCTTTTCAACCGTCTACTAATTATTTATTTTGTGTTGACTTTTCTCAATTCACTAGAATATCTTAAAGTTAATGTTTTTTACACTAAATTTATAGATTATAATCAATAATTTCGATTGAAACCACGTTGAGCTTCACTGAAAATAGAAGTTATAATTATATAAAGCTTGAAAGTTTGACGCTGCAACACAAAATTGCACACCCCACTCCGCCTCTGATATCGCAATGCCCAATCGGTGAAATAACCTTTGATTCTTTGGCTATCATATGGTTTCATTTGATGTTTTTAAGTTGCAGAGTGAAAATATATCCCTAATTTCGTTATCACTGTGTTTTCTGAATTTTTTAGGACATATTCACGTCAAAAATATTAATTTTAATTTTTTTTACTAATAGGCCTTCTTAATTTTCTAAGTCGGAGTTTCTCAAACTGTGGGTCCCAGGTTTTTGGTCGGTCGAGAAAAGTTTTTTTAGTTTGAAAAAATTATATTTAAATACAAAAATATATATCATGAAATAAAAAGTTAGATCTCCAAAAGTTGTTTAAAATATACCATCATCAAATCCAATGACAATATTTACTTGATTACAACTAATTCGCTCACAAAGATTTTTTATTCTTTAATTTAGATACGAACTAATGAAAAGTTTGACAACTATTGGTTCAAGTCATTTAAATATGAATATTTAATCTTTTGCCTTAAAGTTTTATGCGTTTTTTTTCCCTGCTCCCCTAATTTCGGTTATTAGTGATGCTCAACATTAAATTTTTTATTATGAAATTTCAACAAATCTACACGTTTTACATTCCCTGAGTCTGAAAATCCTGGTTCAAATAGTGTGCTTTTGGGGATTTTTACGCATTTCGCTTTTTTTTTTTTTTTTAATTCATGTCCCACTTCATTTAAAATCGAAATTCAATCTTTTCTATTTTAATTTTTTTGTAAAATTGAACTTAACTAGTTTATTAAAGAACATTAAAAGCCTTTAATAAATAATAATTTATTAACTCGGCCAAATGTCATTCAAGAAAATAAAAAATATTTATTATTCAATAAAAATAATTGTATTATAAATTAAGATCTAAATATATAACGAGAGGGAAGCAGGTGTATTAAATATGGCCTTCCTAAGGCACCCTAATTAGACTATCTCCATGTAAAATAATCATAAATTATTATTAATATATTCTGGCATATTAATAGATTTTTATTTTATTTTTAGTGCAGTTGAGAGAACTTCATTCAAGTCATTGTTTACTGCAGCTCTTTATTCAATTCTTTACTCTGATTCTTTTGTCTTCAAAAACTTTTATATCGGTGAGTAAGTTTGTTATAAATAAATTAAATAAAAATACATTGTTATTTTTTCTCATTTGAATTTTGAATGAAGCAGTTAAAAAATTAATTAAAAATAAAAATGTAAAAAAAAATTTGGAGTTATACAATTGTGATTTTTATGTCATTTGTTGGACTATGATGAATTACACCAATGATTTCAAGTTGTATCAGTACAGCTTTTAAGCACTACTACTAATGACAATTGGCTTGCTATTTGAAATAGCGAAAACAAATATTGAAAATTCTTTATTATTGTGCTTTTACTTTAAAATTCAAATAAGAATCCATATCTTCCTAGCTCCATGCTTGATTTTTTGTGCTTGTGATCAGGTTGATGAATTAGTGAGAAGTTAGTTTGGTACTACTACTTTCCAGATTAGAATTTTGAACTTGTTTTGCAAACAGTGGTTAAACTTGTCAACACAAGTCAACTTTTCTTTTCTCTTGTTTATCTTAGCCCCTGTTTTCTATTTTATTCATCATTACTTGATAATTAAAATTAATAATTTTGATCATAAAAAGTTTCACTTGTCTCACTTAATAAGATGTTTTTATTACTCTTATTCATCTTTGCTTATACATTGTTAGTTCTACCCTTCAGACCAAGATAGATAATTAAAAATAATAAAATATACTATTTTTATTGTTCCAATAAAATTCTTTCCATATATATTTTTTTATTGTTTAATAAAAGAAAAACAAATATATCACAATTTATCAAACGTGCGATAATAAAAACATCATAAAGAGACACGCGTATAACAATCCCTCGGTATTGATTTAAAATTATTCGTAAAACAATAAATGATGCTAGGGGGCATATAGGAGGCGATAGATAAATAGCGATCAAATGGACCCGATTGCGCCATTGCAATTTGTTAGACAACCTGTTTAACCAAACAATCTATCACAACATGTTTGCATATTGGCTCTTGCTGAGGAGAAACCCTGATTGTATTATATTAAATTGAACAGCGCTGGGAAGAGGAGTAATTTATTTTCACACCAAAAATAGTTTGCTTTTATGGTTCTTCGGTTACTGTAATTTCTAGTAATTATTTATGCGGTTTATTAAAAAAATTATAAATGGCTTTCATATTTGTTAAATATATATATGAAAATAATTTGCATAATCAAAATCTTTTAAAAGGGGACAGACTCAGAACAACCTAAAATAATAAAAAAATATAAAATTTTTCAAATGATTCCTTAATATTAGAAAACATATTTTTATATTTTTTACAAATACAAAAGAATGTAGTCATTTCGATTGAAATTTCAGATGAATAAGAAAAGTTTTGTTCCATATTCAATATTTGATTTACCACAATCTATTATTTTTTGCTATTAGATTTAAAGGCATAAAAGTTTTTAAAAAATATGAAAAAAATTTTATTTCCTATTTAATTTGAGTGATTGAGGAGTAGAATAGTCGACCGAATTAAAGTAGAGGACTAATATGAGTTTAGAGGGATACAAATTTATTTCACTATAGCAAAAAATATTTTTTTTTTCATATATGTAAAGTAAAATCCCAATCAAATTGCTCATTAGTGACCACAACAGTCAGTTCTCTAACTTAAAAGTGATAATTGAGAAAAAATTCTTCCTTATATTGAAGTGTTAAAACAGATTATTCTTTTATTTAAAAGAAAATTAAATTCAAAAGAATTTTTAATTTCGTCCTTTTACTATAAAAAAATTTAATCATTCATGGATTTAATTAAAAATAAAAAAAAATCAATTTAACTTGGAAATATGTCAAATCTTTGTTTGATGAACGACTTATCATATTAAAATTTTAAATATAAATTTTTATTATAATAATCAAGATAACCCATAAAACATGAATATAAAAAAGTATTTAAAGGTAGATTAAACAAAAGGAAAAAAATATCATTTTTCTTCGTTAAAAAAAAAAACAAGTTAATTACTTTTTTTATAAATATTTATATATATTTCATTTTTTTTATTGTGGAATAATTTGTCACATACCGTTGGAATTTGTTGTGTGAGTATGGAAATTAAAGGTCATAAGTGCGTAGGTATGGGTTGGGGTGCCGACCGAGTGTCGGAATGAAGGCCAGCCGAACCAGAGCTCGGATCGATGAGATAGCAGAGCGAGTGCTCAATGGGATCAGAGTCGGGGTCACGACCCCCGAGGGTGCAACAGGGTGTCCACCCACCACCCACCACCTACCTATCACTATGTCCTTAAAGTGGGGATGGAATGTCTCCCAAGAACGGAGAAATGACCGCCATTAGCAACTAGTTCAAAAAATGGAGCTAATATGCCTTCGGAGGAAAGGAATTCACAAAAATATCAGAGTCAAAAATTAAACGATATTATAATATTATTATTTGAAGATGGAGCAACTTAAAGAAATCTCGCCAACGGACAATGGCAATAATAGCTATCGAGGAAGCATTGAAATTGGAAAGGATTTTTATTGCTTGAGAAAGACAATTGTGATCCATCCCCTTTCCTATTACTTTATTCTTAATAATTTAAACACGTTATTTACTATACCTTTATAAAAAATATATATTATTTTTTTATCTCGACGTTTAAATGAATATTTAAATCTACACTCTAAACTCTCAACCCGGGATGGAGCGCCTACCATTATATGCCATTTCGAAGAATAACTTATAGATACGCCTTCTAGGAAGTTTTATTTATTCATCAGTTTGATTAAAGCAGAAATTGGGACACAAGTTTGAAAGATATGACTTCTATTATTAAAAGCGTCGACACCAAGAAAACAAGAGGTTCAAAATTTTCAATAAATAAAAATAAGAGATTTTAAAAAATGAAGTTAATATGTCTCCAAGGACACTTCAAAATGTGGAAATATATTAAACTACTTAATAACTTTATTTAGCGAATTGACTATCTATCACGGTGATATAACAACCAATATCAAAATGGGATTTAAGTGATGCTGTAAAGATGAAAATGATAAGTTTATAAATTCCGATATATTAATATTTCCACTCAATGAACAACCTCACTATTAATAATATGTTAGTTAACAATATAGGAAAGACTGTAATTAGACCGAACCTACTGTAATAATTTGTCCTAATATACTATTTATTATCTCACTACCTCTCCTTTCACTAAAAAGAGATACTTAAACAACATGTCTAAAGATATTAAGGATTAGGAACTGTCATGAGACTCACCTCGATTATTGAGCATTATCTATTAATTTTATTTTTAGGTACTTAGAAACTTAGAATCTTATCTGAAGTCTATTGTTTTTATTAACTCCATGTTAAAAATTAGTTACAAAAAATTGAAATTGATGATATTAGGATTTATGAATCTTTGGAAATGTTTTAAAAATGTTAATATCTAAAATAGAAATGTCTACTTTAAAAACTTATGTCCCAACTATGGTTACTTGACCAAATTTAACTCCAATTCAGAGTTCCTTTAAGGTAGAAGCGATATTTTATTCTCTTCATTAAGAAGGCATTCCTCCAAGGGGACGCAAGGATTGTGGGGCATACAATTCCTTCTCTTGATTATAGAACTCTAAATTACCTCTAAGATATTCTGAATTAACTTTCCCTTTGATTTTTATGATATTATTAAGATATACAATTGATTTCATATAGCGCAATTTTTCTTTTAAAATACTGGTATATTATTAATAGTCTATTCCACTGTTTCCCAAATGCGGCCCAGTACCGGTTTCAAAGGCAAAATACCTGTCCCTTGGTGCAGAGCTAGAGGTCTAGCTTCACGTACCAAAGGTCAGTGATTCGCTTCCTGTCCTGAGCGACAAAAATTTATTTAAATTACATTGGCTACCAATTAATTTAATTAAATAAAGACGGAATCTAAATGGCCTCAGATGCCGAAAAGGACTTTAAAAAAATCCTTTAAGACTTGTATTGATTTTGTAAATTTTTTTATAATATTTGCATTGTTTTCATAAAATTTTTATACGAGTTTTTACAAGTTTCTTGTTATATTAATAAGAAATAAACAATTTTTGAACATTGAAATTTGTTATATTTTCCCAATAACCCAAAAAATTATTACTGAGTCCTGAAGGAAAATATTAAAATAACCGCATCATAAAAAAAATGTTTGAGGACACTGGTCTATAAGAAAGATCTCCCTGGATAAGGGAAAGCGACAAAGTATTATAATATTACACTTTCAATTTCAATTAAATAAAATTTCTAGAATTCATTATATATAAAAATTATCTATCCAAATTTATACATATTATTGGTTATTTTTTGATTTAACATTTTTGTTTGGATTTATTTATTTGTTCTTTTAAATTTGTCTGGCCTCTGAAGTAATGGGGTGAGAATGAAAATGAGGTTCTGTCTACTGGAAGTTAACTCTCCATCTCTTCTCTATGATTTTGCTTTCTCATACAATTCATATATATATATACAAAAATAATAAAAAATAGAAATAGAAATAAAATAAATATATTTATATATGTTTGTTTATTTTATTTCTATTTCTATTTTTTATTATTTTTGTTTTTATCTTTGCTATTTTTGCTACATGGTATATTGATATATTTATATTTTATATTTGTTTTTATATAAATATCTTCATCTCTTTACAATAACTACCTTTCTATACACTTTTCACTATATTAATTCAATTATAATCGGAAAATTTTTCCCATAACCGGGTTCTAATAGACTATCGAATGTCGGTCATGATGACGTTCCTATCATGGGATGCGAGCAGAGTTTAACTACTTTTATTACTAAAAGTGGTTAGATTAACTAATAAAAAAAGAAAAAAATATACCAGTGATGTACTGGTATAATTATAATTGTGAAAATTTAATGATTAATTATAACTTATAAGGAAATATTTAGATATAGATAGTTTGAATGTTTTAAACAGTGTGACAGTTGATTCGTTTATATGTGTTAATTAATTTAATTAGTAATCTTTTTAATTAAAAATCATCTTTGATAATAATTTTCAAATAATCCAGAAAAATCAATAATACCTACTATTTATACAAGCTTAGATAAAATATTATCAAAATGAAAATTAATTTAAAAAAGTCGTCTCATGTTTTTATTAAAGAGTGTTTTTAACAGAAAAAGCATCTATTGAAATGAAAATTAAATTAATGCACTAAAAAGAGGTGTCAAAATTGACTCAATTGAAATGAAGGGTGAGGCAAGGAGAGGATGTCTGTCGGATTCGCAATGCCCTTCAATTATCATATGACAAGCTCTATTTAGACAGAGCAATGAGATAATTATTTTCCCTTTGGAAATAATAGAAATCAAATTGGGCCTATTTTAAAAAATTGAACGACTCTTTTAGGCAAGAGAGAGAGAATCTCTGAACTAGCTCTTAACCCTTAAGAAATAATCAAATCTTGAGCGCTTCTCTTGTCATTTGTTTATGAGCTATGTTTAAAAAAGGTTCAAGTCTACATGAATCTGCCTTTTTTGGAGGTCCACACATAGTTGCCTATTTTCAGGCGTTCCCAGTAATCTTAATAATTTTAGAAAGAAGTATAAAGTGTGGAGATTTAAATCGCCACTATGGGGCATTAATTCTATTACATTTTAGTGAAGTTCATGGTTTTTTACAATTATATTATACTTAAATTATAAGCCATTGTTTAGATGTCTATAGGTTGAACAGTTTTTAATTTAAATCTCTTCAATATTCCAATATCATCCATAAAACCATAGTTAAAACTCCATCCCCGAAATAAAAAAAAAAAAAAAAAATCGGCGATGATTTTTTTTTGTATATACAGGGGTGACGCCAGCAATTATAATAATAATATTCATCAAGGGAACACATACAAAATAATTATATTTCCCAATGAATAAATTAATTTTAATTTGAATTAAAATGAATGAGAATTATATTTAATTAACATATGTTACTAGTTGTATATAAAGAGAGAGATTGGTTTGTTCTGGTATATTAATTTCAATTTTTATTTTTTATTTATATTATATTTTTTTGTTCGCTCAATGTTGAATGTGATTTATAAGATTTTTAAAGCCATAGATTTAGGAGAAGCTAAGTTTGTTTGGAGATTATTTCAAGGGAGAAGAGTTACCGCTCGTCCTTAATAGCGAACATGCCAATCAAACGGGTTCAAATTGTCCAAATGCAATCCTGGGAAAAGCTTTCTTTGTTTATATCGACTTATAATAATTAAGAATTTAATAAATTTTCTAACAATTTCATCTTAAAACAACCTAAAGGAAATTAAAAGGTTAAAAATGAAAAATGTTTTGTCTTTTTTCTGATCAGATTTAATCTTTTTAATTTAATACTAAAAGACATTTTCCCCATCAAATAGGATAACCCTTAAAACACTTTCTATTTCCATATTTCTCATAAATATATAAATAAACATAGAGAATCGATGGCAAATTTAGACGTTAAATCTATAAAAATAAAATTCCTAAAAGGCTAAATATATCCAAATGAAACATTTTCCATTCAATTTGGCAATTTTGAACCAATCGATATCAAGAATAAAATTACTTTTTACTTTCTCTTTCCTATAAATGTATATAATGAGAAAATATTGCGATCGCAAAAAATATCCTTTTCGCGATTTCAACGAAAAAAACTTTTTGAGGTCCCTTGAGTGCAAAAAAAATATGGTATAACGGCCCCACATCTCACAACTTTCTTTTATCTAAGGTAAGGGAAATTTTTATATGCTGTCACACAAGTTTTTTTGGCCATACTATCTTGAAGTGAAAAATGATCATCCTATTTATTATATGTTCACCTAATTTCATCAATTGTTAGAGTAGATGAAGAGAAAATAACAAAAAACCTAAAAAAGTACAAGAATAAAGAATTGGATACCAATTGAGGTAAATAAATATGCCTAGATAATTTATATTGTTAATAAATATATGATGTATCATTTAAAAGTCTATATGGTCTCAAATATCTCAGAAAAAAAAAAATTACAAATATTTTTGTTAGCTACCCTCGATGCTTCCGCCTGGAAGCTTTTGAATAAAATCTGCCAAAGAGTACTTTACTCATGTTTTCGATTTTCTCAAAATTCGCTCTAATGATTTTGATTTAAACTTCATCAAACACTTATTTATTAGATGATCTGTGAAACGTATTAACCCTTATCCACTCCACCCACTCTCCTTCCAAAATTGTTAAGAGTCCCCTCTACTCTTGTACGTTTTTAATAAGTTTTTTGTGATTTTCTCTTAAACTATTTTAACGATTTTGATTGCCCCCAGCCCGTGGCCGAGGGGTTAGAGATAGTGTAAATGTCAATATTGATACCTTTCAAAATCAATGGATGTGGGCTCGGATTACAGGCAGTCCGATGAGAATTTATTTATATCAATTGGATTGGAATAAATAAATATGCCTGGATAATTATATCTTAATATTCTGTATAATATATCCTTCAAAGTCTATATGACTTTAGATGCGAAAAAGACAAAAAAAAAACAGTTTTAAATTGGCTGTATATATAATAAATTAGATAATTTTTAAGATGTATTAATCATTTCCCAACTCACTATAGGATGGGGGGGGGGGGGGGTCCAATTTAGGATTTTAAGAATCCAATAGAAAAGATAGGACATCTGGAACTCACACCCCTTGACTTTTAAGATTATCAAAATTGACATTGTCAGTACCTTTAACCTCTCGGCCAAGGGGGGTATACATTTTTTTTCCTATGTTTAATAATAAGAAAATTTAATTTCCAATTTAATTTAATTTTTTTTTATAATAGTGATAATTTATTAATACAAACCGAAAATCCATAAAAATGAAAGTTATAATAAAATTGAGTACCGCTTACCTGGGAGGTCTGACGTAAAAATATGGTGTAACAGAACATCAAACAATTTTCCTTACATTAGGTAAGAGAAAGTTGTGTCATGTGCGGTCGTCACACCAGATTATTTTTTTACCTCTGAATATTCTATTTTCAAAATTTGTTAATAATTACATGTTTTTCTATCCAAAATAATTGGGTATATTAAAGTAATATTTTTTAATATAGAATTAAAATTTTCTATATAAACTACTGTGCAAAATAATCGCATCACTATTTTTTTTTTTTTTTTTTTTTTTTTTAATGGAAACTAATAACTTTGTATTTCAAAATAAAATATTTTATACATTAAAATAACAAAAGAACAACACTTTTTTTCTTTTTAATGCATAAAATATAAAAAAAAGAAGAAAAATTTATAATCACTTACATATAGGTGAAAAAGAAAAAAATTGGAAAAATGAAATTTAATTAATTTTATTGAAAAATTAAATAAAAACAGTTTAAAAGTATCTCTTGCTCATAAGACCTTGATTCTGTTTAGCATAGAGTTAAATTTTTTGTTTCCTCCTCAAGTGATGCCATTTCCATTTCTCTTAGTGTTCAATTATGCTGATTTCAAGTTCTTAGACGTCTCTCCATAATGTTCCATAAATGTTAAATGGAATTCAGATCTGGACTCTTTACAAGAAATGATAATACAGATATACCGACTTCTTTAAGCAGTATGAGCCCGAGCATTATCTTGTAAAAAAAGAAATCTTTCTCTAATCGAAGGAGCAAAAGGCATTACATATTGTTTTAAGATTTCTATTATGTACCTGAAGTTACACTGTGAAGTTCAGATTAGGCATCGAAATTAATAATTCCCTATACCATAATGAAATCTCCTCCAAAACTCTCTCTGAATGAGATGTTGCACTTTGCATATTTCTTTCCTTGTCTCCTCTATACCCTTCCCTTCCATCAGGTGAGTGTAAGGCGAATCTGGACTCATTTAAGAACAAACTCGCCTCCAATCATTCAATGACCAATTGAGATGCTGTGCAAATCTTAGTCTTGAAATCGATGAACTCTGGTAAGAAGAGGATCTGTTGCTGGTCTCCTTGAAGCCTTTCCAACTTCGTGAAGACTACTTACAGTCCTGAAACCTGAAAACCTGAAATTCGGGTATTTTCCAACATGTTGCTCAAATGGTTGCTTGTGAAAAACAGATGAAGAAATCAGACATCCTTCTGATTTGTAGTTTTTGGACGGCCTTGTCCAGCCAGCCCTTCTAGTATGGTTTCCAGTCTCTCTAAACTTTGAAAGAACTCTGGATATATTTAAATGATTAATTTCTAGAGATCTGGCAATATCACCTTAGCTTAAGCCTTCTTCAGATCAAGTTAAGATCCTAACAGAATCATCTTCCAATTAATGGTAATTTTGATTTATTTTGTTAGGATCTTGTTTTTGAAAAAGTTGATATTTTATTTAATTTATTTTTGTTATTTTGTGTTTTATTATTATTGTAATGTTTAAGATACTTGATTTTGTAATCCAAAGTAATTTTAGTCTATATAAAAAAAAATAATTATGCGATAATTTTGCACAGCAGTTTAGTTAAATGCTTTTGAAAATAAAGAATTATTATTTTATAATTTAGAAATATAGAATAAGGGTTTGGACCTCAAATTATTAGTAAAAAAAATTATTTAAATCAATAAATATTTATCGAAAAAATTATATTTAAAATAAATTCTAAATTCACCTCAGATGCAGAAAAGAATAAAGAAATAATTACTTATTAGGACGATAATTTTTGGATAAAATTTAATTATAATTCAATTGACACTGCTTATTTTTGACTAAAGGAGGAAAAAAACAAATTAGAAAATTTCCAATTGAATTTAACAACCTGATATTCCAAAGTCACTTCAGAGATTTATTCATATCTACTCGTCGTATATTTACAATCAAAGCCTTTTTACATCTCCTATGAATGATACACCATCACTTGGAGTGACTCTTTATTAATGAATGATTCACATATCTATTATAATTATAATTGTTTTAAATCGACCATAGAATTAATAAAATTCTCGTAAATCGAGTCCAGTAGAGAAAAATATAGATACGATCAAAATAAAATAAGCCTAATAATTGTGGAGTTATTGAGAAAAACTCTCATTAGGGAAGCCCCATCAGAAGCATAACAAGATTTTTCTTTTGGAGGAGGGCAAATAAATTTTTTCTTATATGGTCTTTAGAGTAGGTTTTTCTTTTTTTTTTGCAAATGATTCTTATTATAAATTCAATTTAACCTTATTATTTTTGTAATTTTTAACATTATTTATTAAAAATTTAAATTTATTTTGCAATTTTTTCGATTTTGGATTGGGGGGGGGGGGGGAGGGGGGGGTG
>JAAAKE020093823.1:0-20058 GCA_010014785.2 Anisolabis maritima | reverse complement strand
GAAAGTATTATGATTATGCGTACAATTTTTAAAAATATCTTTACGTTTCACGTCAAAAGGAACCCAAAAATGCAACAAAAAATTTTACTGTGGGTATTTATGTCTGTATGTGTATGAAGTTTTTGTACTCTTGAACCACTCATCGGGAAAGGATGAAACTTAATAAATTTATAGCACTAGGAGTGACAAAAGAGCTATTAAAATTTGAAGCGAATCGGGAGTGGTAAAAAAGGCCCCCCAAAATTTATCGCGCACCACGATTTTCTCAGCATCCGCTGGACCAAATCTTTTGAAACTCGGGGATAATAAACAAGATGTTTCGCTCTGGATCAAGTCATCCAACAATCCGTTGATTGGAAGTGGATTTATTCTAAAAAAACGAAAAAAAAATTTCGTATAAGATAACAAACATATCTCCTCATCATGAAGAAAAAAAAAATGGAATTTTCCTTAATCCCATTGACTTTTCTTTTTAACTTACATTTTTTTAAGTCATTTTCGGTATTTTAGACTCTCCGTCCTAATTTATTTATATTAATTGGTAGCGAATATGATATATTCTATCAATAAAAATATATTTCTCTAAACAACATAACCTAAAAATCAACATAACATACTCGATAGATGTTGTAGAGCAGCCATCTTATATTCCCAGATATGGTTAACGATGGCTAAAATGGCCGGGAAAATGTTGTAACTTCTTTGCCTATTTTTTTATTATTTTCTACCCTCCAAATTAATGTCATTTGAGGAGGAGAAAGACCTCTCATTCAGATATATAATATCGGGAATTGGCCAGAGGGGCACAGAAAAAGGCGATGAGGTAGGGTGCCGCAGTGCATGATACATCAGAGGTAAATGGGAAATGATTTTTATTTTGTTAGGATTTAAGGGTTTTTATACCTTTCAGGTAATCATTTTGAACTTTTGTTTAATTTTTTTTTCTTAATTAAGACACCATAATTAGAAGGTCCTAAAGAGTAAAAGATGTTGTCAGGTGTAGGCAGACTGGTCTCTACTATCCATTTTATTTATTTGAGCTCTATCATCTAATCAATAATTAAATATAAATGGTGCCCTATCCCTTGGTACCGAGGTAGAGATCTCGCTTCACTTACCAAAGGCCAATGGTTCATTTCCTGTCTTGAGCGACAAAAATTCATTTATATTTCATTGGTTACCAATTGATATAAATAAATAAGAACGGAATCTAAATGGCCTCATAAGCTGAAAAAGACGAAAAAAATAAAAAAATTCAAGTTCTGTTCTTGTGGAGCAGAGGAAGTTTGGGATGATCGATTCCCGAGCGATACAATTCATTTAAATTATATTGGCTACCAATTTATGAAGTCTAAGAGGCCACACATTTTGAAAAATGAAATAAAATATTAATAATGCCGATCTGCGTAGCTAGTATTAAATATAGTTTACATATGTATAATTTAATAATGGTGGTTAATCCAAAATTTTTTATTACCGGATTTTTCGAGTCATCTGTAAGATGCCGTTGCCAATAGAACCCAGTGGATTGAACAGGGAAGCTGAGCCAATAAACAATCTCGGTCTGTATCTAGTTTATTTATCCATCAATTCAATTTCACAGACATCGAATTCTTTATTCTCGTTTAAAAGATTTCGATCATTGCCACAGGCAGATTGGAGCTTTTTTAGAACCCTTCCTGATGTCTGCCATTAAATAGATTGCTTTTAAAATAACTAAATGGCAAATGTCGGGACACAGAATGAAATGAATGGAGTAGCTATCTATAGTAAATGTATTGGTGAAGTTATAATCAAGCTCCAGGATTCTATTTTTGCTTCCTCTATTTAGCATATATGCAGTTCGTAGATTTCCATTTGAAAATCTGCCCGTTTTTTTAAATACAGGGAGGCCCAAAAGTCAGTTTACCGATTTGTTTTTAAAATAACAAATATCCAATATGTAAAAAAGTACGTACTATTATAAAAAAATGAACAAAAAGCGATAACTCTCAAAATGATGACCCTTATGTTCGATGCAAGCTTTATTTTATAACTGTCCTCAACAGAACTACAAATGCGGCGGGTTAATTCTTTTTTAGTATTAATTTGTTTAAAAGTATACATAATTAACAACTTTAAGTGATAATATTAATTGGTTTTTTTTTTTTTTTTTTGAAAAAAACATTGTCTTTTATAATACTTCACATAGATCGGTGATCCAGCACCAAAGGGCGTGACGATTTTCCGAAAAAATTAATATCTTTTTCTGTTATCTGCGATCGCAAAAAAATTCAATTGAGATTTCAACGATAATACACATCCTCCAAAAATATCATTTTCAGATTATGGTCAGTGTAGATATCTGTATAAAATAAAGGTTAAAAAACCCCGACTAACATGAGTTTGTGACAGGTTTTGACTAAATCGATCAACCAGAGACACTTTACTGATGTCATTTTCACTTTTTTGAATTTTCTCAAAAGTGGTTACAACTTTTTTAAAATTTTGTACATATATTAATTACATAATTAAAGATATATAAAGTATATATTTTGGTTTTAGTATGTAAAGTTCCTCAAGTACTTTTTCTTGCAGTTTGTTTTGCCTCAATTCATAATATTTAAGAACAATTAACTAAATAAAAGCTTTTCTAAATTAAATAATTAAGAAATTTTTATTATATAAACTTATTAATAAAAAAAAAAAAAAAAAAAAAAACAGTGTTTTTTGAAACATTTTTTCTATAAGGGAACTTTTAATCGAGTCCGTCTAGAAAATCTCTCTACTATTGTAATATGAATAAAAATAATGTCCCCAAAATTTATATTTAATCAATCAAAAATTTACCTAAGGGATTTAAAAGAAAGCCTGCGGAGTTTATGTATTAATAATATTATTAAAAATAATTTGTAGGATTTGAAGCATTTGAAAATATATTTGGGATATTGAAATAATTTAAAGCTCCTCTTAATAATTTTGTTTTTGATATTAATAGTCAATTACTTGCTAAATAATGCCTGGGTAATTTGAGTTTTCAAATTGTATCTTCACTGACTACCTATTATTCTAGAATAAATGGTCAACTATTTCACGGTTCTTTAACTTCATTGTGGTATAATAAAGGTTTTAAAATTGACTTGAATCATTCCAAGTGTTTAAAGGCGGAGCTTTTATTTACCATTATTACTATTATTATAAGTGGACGGTGCCTTATTAGTATAGTGGTAGGCGGAAATTTAAATTAAAGCCTCCAATATGGGAAAATTTTCAATTTCACCCTCTTTAAATAGAAACAATTATTTCTTCTGAAATCATATAAATAAATTTGTATAAAAATAATTTTTTTTAAAAGATGAACAAATTAACGTTTATTTAGAACCTGGTTTAGTGTAGTGGGTAGGCTTGAAAGATTAAGGGCTTTTGATTAAATAAAATAATTGATATGGATTTCAAGTGAGTGTTTTTAAAACTTTAATTAGGTTAGTAGTGCGCATTACATGTTTTCAGTTTAAAGGGGTGCACGGGGAGAAGAGAGGCAGTGAGAAAGTGGCCTTCCCTCTCTCTCTCTTATAGACAAAAAGATGAGAAAGTTGAGAAAGGGATTTGTGATTGATCTGAAGTGGCGTGGAGGGAGAACCTTTTGGCCTTCAGAATTTTAGAGGAGAAATAAGATTTCTAGAATTCCAAAAACGATTGGTTTGAATTACAATTACTCTCTTCTTATTAAAAATATGTTTTAATTTCTACAGCGGCTGCCCCATTCTCCTTATACAAATGTGGAGTATCGTTTTTTTTAATTAATTCTTTATTTAAACTATAATGACGGCCGGTTCAAAATGCAACGGATAAATAATGCGGGCTTTTTGGTGAATACTTTACATAACAGTTCAATTTTATCACTCTAGCCTACTAAAACGCCTGTTGGGGAAAGGCGGAGTTCTTTAGTGTCACTTCCTTTCTTTTCAGGCATTGCATTAATAATAGTAAATGGATGGAATGGATTCCTGGACCACGACGAACCTTAGGCAGACAAGATGATTGAGATATATTAAGGTAGATTATATCCTATAAATTGTCATTTTTTTCCTATAATCTCAGCCAATAATTTAAGTCCCAAAGTGAGGTTATAAATTCAAGACAAAACTCCTTAATTATGATAATCACCAAACTCTTGTCACAACGGATATATGTATCTGCCAGTTTAATGTAAATTAATCTCCTCTCTCTCACTTTTGATTATAAATTTTTCAAAAGAAGTGAAAGAGAAAAAAAAAAGATTTATTTAGATATAATAAATATTTTTAAATTATTAGAAACAGATGTTTTCTACGAATTTGAAGAAAAAGTTATCAAAAACGAAGAGAGTACACATCTATTATTACGAGTTAATTAAAAACTTTGGTTATATAAAAAAAGATGTAAAAACCCTGACCTTTGGAGTAGAATCGGTAAGGCTCGGAACATGATTTGGCTAAAATTAATAAGATATTTTGATTTTTCAAGTTTGGTCTTTAAATGAAGTTATCATTATTACTTCTCATTTGGTATTATAGGAAAGTCTAGTTACATTTTTGTTTAACTAATGAAGATATTGATATTTTAAAAGGTCACATCGGTTAAGAAAATAATAAAATAAAAATCATTAGTAAAAGCATGAAAAAATTACTCGACCTTAGAAAAGTTTATGTAAGTGAATAAAATAATCAAATATGAAAAAAATTCAATGTTGGTTTTTAGAAGTTCTGAGGTTTTCTGAAGGTTTTGTGAGTAGATGACAATGATAATTGTTTTTATTTTTTTTATATATTTATTTATTTTAAGTCTTCTGAGGCCATATTTCAAACGATTCTCGATATGTATGAATATTTATTCAATTGATATAAATAAATTTTCATCGGACTGCCTGGGATCCGAACCCACATCTCTTTTAATAATGACCTTGTCAATAGTTTTAACCTCTCAGCCACGAGGTGGGGGCACTTTATTTTAATTTGAATTAAGAATAAACATCGGTTAAAATTAAGGTAATATGTAATATGCCGTGCAAAAAGCGTGACAAACACGAAACGTTTTTCTGTTTCAGTGGGTGTCAAAATGGATCGATTCGTAGAAATTCGGAAAAATTGCCCAAATTCGAAACTAGGTCGTTATGGTTTCTTATTGATATTGAATGATTTTTATTTTATAATATTTATTTAATGGTTCAGATTTTTTTAATTTATAAAAAAATTGGCCCTTTTTAAACTTGCTTTTAACGATTTTTTAAATTCCATGTTGATTAGTGGTGAGCTGAAAGAACTTTTTTTTTAGATTTGTCGATATTTTACGTGTTTATGTTTTCCAAACTGGAAAATATCCATAAAAAAAGTTAAGCTAAAATTTCAAGGCAAAATCTTAGATTTTAACCTGTTATTTTTTTAAATCAATTAATTATTTTTTGGCAACAGCTAGCCTCTCAAAATTTTCTTAGCTCATATTCGATATGAACGTAGGCTTAGAAATGGAGACTAAGCCACTATATTTCTCTATTAATTAATGGAAAAAAAAATTTTAGTCAATATTATGATTTATGACTTTTGACCCTCTTCCCTCCCCTAAATTTTGAATTGCTATGTCCTTGAGCAGGATAGATGGTGATTTTGCTCACTTTCCGAATGGCTTTTCCGCTTAATTTTTTTCACCTTTGTCTCTACTAGTAATACTAACAGTACTAGTAGTGTAGGGTCTATTCATAGAGAGGTGGGATGACTTTTGGATAGGCGGGGCTATAATATATTGAATGAGGGAGTGGGAGGAATTTGATAGCCACATCAGTTATATTTTCGTTCAATATATGGGTGTAAGCGTGTAAAAGAGAGAGAGGGTCTCAGGTTGCTTGGTGGTCGTGAAGGAGGCGTTGTGGGTTAACGGCCTATCGGACGGGGACTTCCGGTCTGTGTCGGGGTCTTCCTTGGTAACTTGGAAGGTTCATTTTACACGAAGGGAAGAAAACTTCACAAAAATACCCTCAGGTGATAACCAACGAATAAATTCGAAAAAGAGAGGAAGAATAACGGAACGCTTATCTGAGTAATTTGCAAATTATCGTCCATTTGAATACACAGTTAGTTTTGGTAATATTTCCTTAAACACCTTGTTCTCTTTAAAATTGCGAATACCCGTTTATAGGAAATTGTTTTTGTTAATCTTTCCTTGTTCTCTTTCATTCCAGAAATTGAGCCGTTTAGAAGTAACAGGAATTTTAATTTCATTTAATTGTAGTGCCTAATCAAGGACCTAATTAGAAGGATTGGGGTGAGGCTTCCTTTTTCTTATAGTTGGCGAAACTATGTTCTAGGATACAAAAATAAGGTTTTTGACATTTCCCACACCTCATCTAAAAATGTTTTAGTTACGTCACTCAAAATATAGATGGAAACTTAATATTTTATGGTAAAAAATAAACTTATTTTGTTAAAACAAGTACAAATATCTTCGTTATTCAATTTTTAGCCTTAATAACTTTGACTTTTAAACGATTTAATTCCTTTCCGACTTTTTTAAAATACTTCGTTCGAATTTTTTAAGAGATAATTCAGCTTAATTAGGATTCATTAAAATAAGTGGAAATTTATGTTTTTTTTTTAACATTTTTATTAACACTCTAACATGTTTGCTAAGTCAAATTATTTATTTATTAGATGGCTAATAATAATAATCAAAATTTGTAGTTAATTTTTATTTCTAACTCTTCGGTTTCGTTAAAAATAGAGAAAAAATTTTGCCGACCGAATCATAGAAGTTGGGAGATTTTACAAAACAATGTGTTGAAATCCGAGATGAGACGAATTTCTATCCATTTGAATAATTTCCTCTACATAGACTAGAGAGACCTATATTGTTGAGAAAGCAATAAATAAAGAACCTCATAAATGAGGATATAGTTTATTTTAAAAATTCACTCTAAAAGAAATCTTAGAGTGCGATAAAATAGTTTTGATCTGAATACTATGTATGTATGACGATCGAAAAAATGTTCTTTAATCATTCCAAACAGTTGTTTGAATTGTGCACGTAGGCCATAGATAGTTACGACAGGTCCCGTATAGACTACGTCTACCTGACGTAGACTCTGCTGATTAATACTATTTTCTAAGAAATTACTATGCAATAAGTATTTCATTTAAATTATTTGGAGCATTTTTTTTTTTTTTTTTTTTTTTGAGAATAAAATAAAATAGCCAAATGGCAATATTTTTTGTATCAAGTGGAGAGATTTTAAGAGAAGAAAAGAAAAATGTATAGTCCTAAAATTTGAGATACAAACAAAGGAATAAGTGGGAGGGATCCCCTTCCCCGCCACTGATTAAGTGGAATAAAAGGTTATTTAATTTTCTAGATGGAGGGACGGATCACAGGACAAACGAAGGCGGTGCCCCGAAGCCCCTTCGATTTTTGGGATCGACTGATTATCGATTTGAGATAAAATAAAAATTAATTTATATTTAAAGCTGGGTGGGCCCAAAAACATATTTATGCCATTGACAACATAATTATGAATATTATAAAATAATTATAATTGATAAAATTTTTATCACTTGTCTTTTCAAAAAATAATTTATTCTAGTAATATAACAGATGATAAAAAGTTCAATTTCAAAACTGATAAAAAGAGAAAGCATTGCGTAAACATTCATACCATTCAGGTGGTTTCATAAGAAAAATTTCAATAGAAAAATAACTCTTATTTAAGTAAAATATTTTTTAGCTTTTTTTTTTTTTTTTAATCACCCGCCTAAGTCCGAAATTTTACTTGCTAGCATATTCAAAATTTAGGTAAAAAGTAAGCTCTATTACATGTAGTATAGGAGAGAGGGAACCTGCAGCCATCTAAGATACTTTATGCGGTCTTATTTATCTTGAAACTAAAATTTGTTTTTTCTAACTCGTTACATTATTAAATTTTTTAATTTTAATAATAATTTGGTTATATATTATCTTTATAATTATATTTTTTTTTAATTTTGTGAAAATATAAAATGCTGGTGTATGTATTTTACTTGTTCGTAAGTAGTGGTTCAAAAGATCGGTGTAGTATTTCCTCTAGACTTTCATTTAAAAAGATTCCAGGAACGCAGATGATTTGCCTTTTTTCTTTGGAAGAGGAGGCGAGGGCATAGGATCAACAAGTAAATGCATTTAGGGTTAGAGAGGGAATTTGTCCTTCCCTTATCTCTAAATTATTTTCTGAAATATACGTACAAAATACGCTTTTTTAACTAAAAATTTTCCTTTTAATTAAGATTAGGTCCCAGTTGTGAATTTAAGAAGATTATCCCCTCTCTCAAGCAAAATGTTGAAATCAAGTCCCTGGCGATGAATTTTATTTAACAAATACGATGAAATTAAAATGAAAGAAGATTATCAATTAAAGATGAAATTTAATAAATAAGTGTAAAATATGAGCAAAATTACAAAGAGTAATTTTTGGAAGTAAAATTAGAAAAATGTATTAAATATTTTTTTTTTTTATAAATCATATCGTATGGCCCCCTTGTTCCTTGCGTATATTCAATATAAAGTTAAGGAAGTAGTAAAATAAAAAAAAATCCTGTACTATTAATAAATACCCGCATATGAATAAAAGGGTTATTTAAAATAATAATCAATTAAAACATTTAACATTCTTTAACTTGAACTTGGATCGCCAAGGCTATATAAAAAGTTTTTCTTACTTCCTAAATGGGAATTAAATTAAATTTAAAATAACAAATTCCATTTAATCAAAACATGAATTTTGTCTCTTTTTAGATGGAATGTTGAATGTATGTATGAATATGTTGAATCAAAGTTAATTACAAATATAAAAACACAAGGTAGACCATTAATTGTTTTATGTCAAGAGACCGACCGGGACTCGAATCCCACACCTTGAAGTTTATATCGTAAAAAACACCTGGAAGAGAGAGAGAGAGAAATAAGAGGGAATATAAATAGAACAATGGTCCTTTAAGATGTGATGAGCTCCGAAGAAGTGGTAAGATATTTTTAGATAAGAAGGTGTACTTTATTTAAGATTAAATGATAATTGGATATTTTGTAAAAATATATTTAACAAATTATCAGATTAATAATTAGGACAAGAATATTTAAAAAAATTTCTATTCAAAGTCACTTAAGGGATAAGGCTTTCAAAATGACATTTCTTGCTGCTACATTTTTATAGAGATGATGATGTGTGATATGGATAGTCAAAAGAATTTCCTCCAGCGTGATCGAGTTGAAAAAATGAATAAAATTCTCTCTAAACCAGGGAAGCTATCGATTTTAGGATTATGAGATCTCGGGTCTTGGCTACTAATCAGGGAAGTTTGTTAAGAATATCAGACAGAAAATTAACAGGTAAATAAGTTTTTTTTTTAGTTTATTTCTAATTAAATACATATGTTTATCTCTTTGTAAAAAAATTGCGAAAGTACCCGATAGTTGTCCGAAATATTTAAGAGATTTTTCTCCCCAACGGGAAGATAAATTCTTAAATTTTATTAAAATCGAATGAAGAAAAAACTAATATTGTAACGGTTGGTTACCATCCTTGCAGTGGTGCTTGAAATACGGTATAAGAATTGTTTCATGCTTTTAAAAGTGACAAAAAACCCAGGGTCGATAGCTATTGTATAATAGTTTTGACTCTGAAAATTTAAGATGTAAAAAATTTGACAAAAATGGAAATAGTTGTAAAAAAATTTGAGTTTAGGGGTGAAAAGGAGAAAAAATAATTAGAAAGTGTCTCATTTTACCCCAAATGAACTCCAAAATCTTTCAGTTGAGTTTTATTATATTAAATATAAAACCTCTTGACCTTTAAATTATCAATATTGACGTTTAAATAATAAATCATAAATATTTATTGTATTAAATTATTATGATTTATTTTATTTTCATTTTTAATTAATATTTATTAGAACCAGTGTAAAATGGAAAATGTATATAATTCAATGTAGAAAATCTTGGGTCCGAAACAAAAAAAAAACTAGAATGAGTGTACAATCACACTTTTGCAAAATTTTAGACATTTTGTATATTTAGGGTATTTCATTTTATATATATATAATTAATTTTTTTAGAACACTCTTAAAAATCAATCAAATCATCAAAAAAAAGTCAAATGAAATTTAGGAAGAAATTGTATAAAAACAAAAATAAAAAATATAACGCCTGGCAGAATTGCTTCAGCTGAAGGTAGCAAATAAATATAATAAATATCCCTCTGTCTCTTTGAGGAGAGGTAGAGCTCTTGCTTCATGATCTAAGGGACATGTTCGCTTCCCATCCTGAATGATAAAATTTATTTAAATTATTTTATTATTAAGAAAAAAAAAATATTGTCAATGGTATAAGCAGTTGGCCGACTAACATAAAGCTATTTGTTTAGATTCATTCTTTTTGTCATTTCATATATTCATTCATCTTTAATTAAGGTGCAGTAACAAATCAAATCATATTAAAAATTTCTAACAAACAATACTTAATTAAAATGTAAAAAGAAGAAGGTAAAAAAAAGGATTTAGATTATATAAACCCTGATTATTTTCATTCAAGTCATTGGCTACTTGTTTTTTTTAAATCACAAATTAAAATCGAATTTGTGTAGGATGATAGGCGCAAATGAAATATTTAAACAAATTAAATTTCGTTTGGCTTCATTAGAGAGAAAAATTAAGCTCTAAAATAAAATAAGACACAACTATGAAGCAGAAAATGAGCTCTCTGAGCAATTAGTTAAAAATAATAGACAGATGAATCAAATTCTCTTAATGGCCTTATTCAATAATTAAACTACTATCTCTCAAGAAAAGCTCAATGAGCCAGTGTGTGCTAGTGCCTCTCTAATGGATGATTACTATCGTAACGCCTTGAAAAAATGGGTATTTTTAACTTGGTAAAATTGGCCAGTCTATTAATGATTTAGATCTCGCTCTGTTTTGTACTTATAACTGGGAAATGAGTCCGTTGTTCCCGTGTTGGTTTACAGGATATGGGGACTTGTGTTCAAGCCAAGGCCGGATTTGGAAAATTTTTTTAATAATTCACACGCAGCATAATACTATATAGTAGACCTAGTCCGTTGTTTATACCTCAGTTAAAAGCTTGCTTTCTAGTCATGATATGGATATTCCGAATCCGTCAATGATGTCTCAAAAATGAGCAAAAACTCAAAATATTCTTCAGATACAGATAGATAGATTTATTTGCTCTGAGGTTTTTGCCATAAAACAATGGTACATATTTTATTTTACAGTTCCTCATCATCTTGGTCCAATTCAATCGATATATGTCAACATCATCATAATAGGGTTTTTTCTTTCTTCACTTTAAACTTACCTATAAGTATTTATGATAAAGTCTAGAAACAGTGACATATTCAGGGAAGAGTAGCCTCTCTCTCCTCCCCCCCCCCCCAAAAAAAAAAATCCAAAGAAAATTACAAAATTAAAATTAAACATGAAGTTTCACATTATCAAGAAAAATGAGAAGAATTCTAAAATAAAAAGTTTAAATTCAATTTTTAGTATGAATTACTTCCAAAAAAATACAAACTAAAGGTCATACAAGAAAAAAAATGAATCCTGTCCAAATAATCATTATTTTTTTCAAACTGATTTCCATGAATTCAACTGATTTTTAAATTTTTTCTCAAAATCTGAGAGTATAGAGATATTAAGTATTCAGTTTAATTATTATTAATTTCAATAACTGTATACCAAGTGGTCTATATCGGTCTGGTTTGGCTTTGAAAGTTAGTGACACTGCCAACCTCTAACCTTTATAATGAAATTTTTTTATAATTAAATTTAATTAACAAATTCCAATTTAATTTCACAAATATATTATTTGTAAATCAGTTTAATTAATGGTTTTTTATCTCCTGAGAAAAGTAAACCCTTTCTGTTTTTAACTCGTATTTTAAACAGGAAGGCGATTAACCTTTCTTGACCTTTCCAAATAATTATTATGACAATGTTATAATGTTATGTTTGTATCTTATGAATTCTGAATTTCAAAAGAAAATGAGAGATTGAAGATAAAAAAGAATGAATATAGTCGAGAGACAGTTTCGGCCTTCATCAGGACATTATTATTCAAAAAGCATATTTTCTTTTTTATCTTTAGAGTATGACTTTTTGGTACACAGGCATTTTATAAAAATCCAGGACAAATGCTTTAAAAAATATATAGTTATTCTTAATAAATGTTTACTTGAAGGCCAAACCAAAAGACTCAAAATATTTTATCCCAAAAGAAAATAATTTTAATTGAGAGATGGAAAAAAATACTTATAGGAAAATATTAAACCTCTCTTTTCTCTTTTTATATTATTCAATGCTTCTTAGAGGCTCGAAGGCACCTAAATGGATGTCAGTGTAATGAAATAGTGGACTTCAGCCAAAAATACATCTTGAGTCTACATTATAAAAAATATTATTTCTTCTATTTGCTTAAAGTAGCAGATCGTATTTTTACTACATGATGATAAAATTGAGATATTTCTGAAGCTTAAATACGAAATTTCGTAAAAAATCTGTTCAACTGAATTTGCTCTTCTCGTAACCACAGACCAACAGTCGAACCTCATGCTAAATAAAAATTTATGAAAATTTAAAATTGATATCTATATGATGACGGAAAAATGAGGAAAGGAAGGCGGCGGAAAAAGTGCAACGATTAGAAAAAATTTAGGGTGAATGAGCTTGAAAGCAGGGAGCAAACTTTGGCCAGCAGCAGCATCTTAGAAAAAAAATGAACACCTCTAAAAATTTTAGGATGGCCAAAGCGAAATTTCTATACATTTTAGCCCATCCTGTTTAAATTTTAGCAGGTCCCAGAAATAACTTCACTTATCACATTTAAAGTATTAAAAGTACCAAAAAGAGCAGAATTTCCTCAATTTTGTTTAAGAAGCTATATAAAAAAATTTTTCATCTTGTCTCCTAATAAATCATATATTCAGAAGGGTTTGGGAGGAGGGAGAAGATTAAAGTTAGCATCCAAATTTTCTCAGTTGGCTTAATTTTAATTTGTTTGTCCTTTACCAACTAGCACAAAATTTGCTAATTTGAAGTAAATTCAGGAAGAGGGAGGGGGGGAGAGAAAGCAGCGTCAAATATCAAAGTTAAATTGTTTTTGAGAAAATGCAGAACGATTAACTTAAGAAAAGACTGAAGCAGAGAGATTTATTTTAATCTCTTTTTTTTTTCATTACTCAAAGAGAAACAATCAATAAATTATCAGATTTAAAAAAAACATTGATGAATTAACTTAAATCAAAATATACTAACAAAATTTAAAAATTCTTTTTTTCATTGTTTTTATAAATAATACAGGTAACCACGACTCCCTTTTTATTTATTTATTTTATTTTCTTTCCCATGGGAAAATCATTCGAAGTATGAATTTTATAATCTGTCTGAGAACTGAAAACATTCTTTTCCTTATCATTTTGCATTTTTTTTAATAACAAAGTGTTCTGTTCTAATTATTCATTGAATTTTAGAGTAGAAATTTTCTTCTTAATAGCATTAAAAAAATTAAATTTTCAAAAACCTAAGAGAATCAGGAGGGACAGTTGTCCCCCACTTTCTTTGGATATTCAAAAGAAGAAAAAAAACAATAATAAGAATTTACATATGATCACTATGTTTTCAAATTCTAATTAAATATTATATTATACACAACACCAGATTAAATGGAGGGGATGTTGAATGGTCAACCAAAGTGATAGTCAAAAAGATAAAATAGATCAATTATATGGAAACAAAATCTTTCGAAGAGGGCTAGTATACAGGTGTACAGAGAGGGGTGATCAGATTCGCAAAATGTTATTTTGTCCCCCCTTAGAAAAACCCAGCTGGGGGGGTATGGCGATAGTTAATTTTTTTTAATTTTTTTTTTTTATATCAGTGGTTTGAACATTCCCATTGTCCTATTGGAGATAGTATGCCCAAATAAGGCCTAAACTGTTTGAAAATAGGGCCGACTTTGAAGAGAAAAGGAATTTGCTCTCATAAAAATTTCAAAAGAGCAAACTTGTCCTCTTTAACAAGATGCCTTAGAAAAAGGATAAAAAAAACCTGATTGTTGAGGTTAAGAATCTGAAATAAATGAAGAATTTTTTTTGTTAGACTGAAGAGGTGATTAGGCGAGGAGATAAAGCATTTAAGCTTATAAGACAACTTGAGTTCAAATTCACTACATGCCAAAAAATATCTTTTATAAACGATGCCTCCTTCTGGAAAAAGAAACGGGAACCCACCCCAGTATGGGTCCTTGAAAAGTTACTTTCTAGGGTTTCAGCTCCTGGCTCAAATGACTAAAGAGAATGCAAATTCAAAAATAATAATAATAATTGTGTTTTTTTAGCAATTTCATATTACTTAGAAAAAAAATAATCTACTTTATTCATTTAAAATCATTGACATTTCCCCGGAAAGAGAAACTAATTTGATGATTTTTTAATATCATTAGAGAATTTCTTAAAAAAAATTTAAATATGAATCATTTTTATAGTCGCATAAATTTCTAAAAAAAATTTCATTTTTTCTAAATAAATTCTGACAATTTAGTACTTTAAACATTAATTCATTAAAATATTTAACAGATTTTTTTAAGATTTTACTTTAAAATTGTTTATTATTCTAAAACTTTTACTACTTTTCAGTTTTATGGTACTTTAAGAAAACGTAATCAAGAAAAAGAGGAATGGTATAAAGTGGACAACTCACGTACTTTGAGGGTTTGGAGTTTTTGGAAATGCGAATGATTTGCATGAGAAATACCCAACTCCGATTTAATGCCTTATAATTTCTTAAAAACAAAATAATAAACTTGTCCAAATTATGTTGTTAGCTATATGGGCTTTTTACGGGAAATTGTGTTATAAGGGTGTCGGAAACGAAATTTTATATTCCTTGATGGTATAAAAAAGTCCTATTTGTTAGCACTTGCCTCCCAATTAGAAGATATTGGGGTAATAGCCAAAGTTTTTTTTTTTTTTTTTTTTTCCATTCAGCCAGAGCCACCAAAAACAAAATAAAGCTTTAAAAAGAAGGTAAGAAAAATATTTGGAAGACACTGGGACGAGGAAAAAATACTATATATTACATATATAGGTAAGAGAAAGTAATTAACGTAGCTCTTACCAGAAGTACCTAAAAGAGGAGTTATATAAAATTTTCAAAAGGAGTATTTATTCAGAAAAAAAATTGTCCCCGGGTGCCTCATATCCTCGATATGTCTCTGTTGCTATAAGCCTACTGTCATTTCTAATACTATGGTATATATATTTTTAAAAATATATAATCAGGGCTTTCAGAGGTTCCAGGCGGTAATTTATATTTCATATTTTTTTATTTATCCCTTTACTTGGTGACTAGACAAGGGCCAACCCCTTTTCGAAGCTCAGCTCCAAGTACATAGCTTCTTTATACTTTCACCTATCGACGGCTCTGCATAGATTTATTATTTTATGGCAGTATTTTTCCATTGATTAATGGATCTTTAAAGAAATTTTTCAAAAAAGTTCCTGACATCTTAGAAAGGGCATTAATGTTGCCGGTCTATAAGCATTCAAATTCATAAAATACAAATTTTAATTATTAAATGAAAAAATAAATAAAGGGTTATAAAGAAATAATAAATGAATAAAAATATCACCAATAGGCAAATCCCCGGGCAGAAGCTTGGACCACCATATATATATTCGTTGCAGCTAGTTTGTAATAATTAAAAAAATTTAGATATGTTTTATATTTAATTGTTAGATTAAAATATTATTGAGATTTAAAAAAAAAACGAAAAAACATGCATTAACAATGAATGTTGTCATGACTACGACTGATGTCAACATTTACAACTTTTTTATTTAATTATTATGATTTTAAAATAATTATTATAATTTTTATAAAAATTAATAAAAAATGCTTTCCTTTCAAATAAACAAAATCTATATAAGCACATTTGTTTAATATAATAATAATTATAATAATAATAATAATAATAAAAGATGATTTGGTTGTTTTCTTTATTAATATAAAAAATCATAGAGAATAATTAAAGGTCTTTCATATATTATTTTAGAAAATTATTATATTTGAAAAAAATTGATATTGATATTACAAGAAAGAAAAAAAATAAACAAATACTTACATGTTTAAGGGTTTTGACCACTGTCGTATGCATTGGACCAAGCGAAATGGCACCTGGGATTTAAAAAAATAAACACTCACTTTCAATTACATTGAAACATGAAAACACAAATGCACAAACGAGAAAAAAATTGTTTTGGTATGACACAAGAAAGAAAGTAGAGAGAATGAGCTGGTGATGTTTCTTGGTGAAAGCGCGCTGCTCAACTGCGGCCGCCGAGCGACTAGAAAGAGATAAGAACGCATTGGAGGGGAGCGATGGGGAAGGGCCACGTGCTTATGGAGGGGGATAGGCTTTTACTTTCCACCGGGAAGAAACAGGTAAATATTTTACAACCCCTCCTTCCCCCATTACAAAAGGGGTGCGTATTCATTAAGGCTTTATTAATTGAGCTATTCAAATGCCAAAGTGATGAAATCCATAAAACAAATAATATAGAAATTTGTAGTTTATTCTAATAGTAATTTTAATTTTATTGAATGAAATAAATTTGAATCTCCACACAAGCTCATTTGGGCTCTCTCTTCCCTTATAAAAAAATCCCGAAAATACCCTTTACTTGATTGACCCTGATATAAGGCAACATCATCTTATGACAACATCGATGAAGTGGAAATGATTCTTACTTTGAAGTTTAAATGTAAAATATCAAAATAAACCAGTTTCTCAACGTGCCCTATCCTTTTATACATATTCACTTTACTCTTTTTTAAAGCTAGTTGAATATTTTTAGCTCTAGTTTGTATTTTATTTTGGTTTCAATAATTAGTTTTTTTCAGGTCTTTGCGCTCCTCTTGAGAAAAATTGCTCAAGACTTTAGAAATCTTTAGAATATTTAGAAAAATAATACTCAAATAACTAAGTTTTCTTTTAGCTTTTTGAACAAGTTTTGTTTGAAAAATTATATATTCAAGATATAGAGGGCATTATTTCCGATATATTTTTCCTATTTGTTTGAAATGGATTTAACTTAGAAATCAGAAAACTGATTTTGCTGTATTATTTTTCAGGGAGGGTGAGGAACCGGATCTAATATTTATTTCGGAGGTCAGGAAGCCAGGGAAATTTTCCTAATTTCTGTAAATAATTTAAATTTAACCATTTCAGGGATGGGGGAGGGGGGTCATCTGACCTTGGCTTGAATACTGGTGTCTTCTTCCCACTCCTATAATTTGTTTGGATATACAATTTACCTCTAATTCTAAAAATATGAGAAAAGTATTGCTTTGGAAAAAAAATGTTAGAATATAAAATTTAATTTTATATATTAATATATACAATTATACTAATAATAATAATAAGTGTATTACAATAATAAATAAATATAAGGATACATTTTTAATTTAAAGATTTAAAAAAAATTTCTTTTATCTGCAATTGGTCTTTGGAGGGCAAGACCGCCAATTTCTTGACATTTAAAATACCTTTCTTTTAAACCCCCTGTTAATTATTTTCTCCTACTGAAGGCATAAAAAAGAGTAATAAATTCTTTATTAGTTATTTGGCTCTGGAACTATTAAATGATATTGGATATTAAATCTAATAACAAAAATTTTACTATAATATTTATCAAATAAATCTAATTTAATTTTTAATGGTATAATTATTTATTCTGGATTTTTTAAATCATATATCTTTATAAAACATATCACAAATCCAGACATGATCATCAATTTGAAATTTTGTCAACGGAATGTCATAAGGTATTGGTAAAGAATCTCTGGCGTTGAAATATTTGGAATTATTCTATAAAAAAAAATGTATTATTAAAAATATTATAGGAAAAAATATTCAGATAAATTATGAAGTAATAGAGATTAGATACTAGTGTTCTAGGGCTGTGGTAGGCATATGCGTGTAGATTACAATTTGAAGGGAAAACAATCATAAAGAAATTATCTATTTATGAAAAAATTAATTCTTGAAAGATATGTTTTTAATAATCACCTGAGAGTTTAAACTTGTCAGTAAAGGAATTTTTTAGTATGGGGGTAATTAGACTGCTAAGTCATGTCTGAGGGTTGGTTATATTCTGAAAATACTTTTGAGAACCACTGGACTATATCAAATGAAAAGATATCTATTTTGTTCTACAGCCAACTACGATGTTGATGTTGGATTGATAAATGCTTCTAGGATATTTAAAAAAAAACACCCACAAGATCTAACTATAAATTTAAACACATGATGATGGTGATGTGTTTGAATCCAATCCAAAAGTATCCAAGAATATTTTACTTATTAGAATTTAATTTAAATATTACTAACTCTTTGGTTAAAAGATCTCTAGTTAAAGAAACGGAAGTTGATATAAAAAATCTATCTGTTCAATTAGAATATCAAAAGTTCCAAAAAACAATTAACTATGGGCATCCAAGTGAATAAATAGAATCATTTCAACTCATCCCCTGACATTTATTGATTACCCTCCACTCTATGATCCTTGATACTATTCTCTTATAAGTAATCACTTTTATGTATATGTATGACTTGACAAGTTATTTGTAACAACATAATAAAGATCGATTGACACAGGGCAGAAATAAATTTGAAGAAAAGCTATAAAAGTGCTTTATTATTGGCTGTCCTTCGTTCCTGCATCCACCAACATCAAGTATTATAATTTATTATACTTTTTGTTTTTTAATTTATTCATGATATGCTGGGATTCTATTATAAGGGAGACCAAACCATATTACAAACAAAAAAGAAAAGATTAAAATAAAGTTGATTAAAAAACTGAACATTTGAATCAATTCTAAATAGGCACATATTAATATTTTTAATAGTGGATAATAAATACTTACAATAAATTTAGGAAGAAAGAGCACTCCACACTCATAGCTTAATATACGAAGTTGAACTTTACAATCAATTGGCGAGCCTTGTAAATGGCCCCAAGCAGCCTTGCTTAGGTTTGCACTTGTTAAAACAAACCAACTCATTTTATCATAGGATTTATTATATCTAGCGTAAGTTTTGATATGGGGCATCGCTCGAGAACGATGTCGTGATTCACTTTTCCATTGACTAAAATTATTAATTAAAAAAAAATATAATAAAATTTATCAACTAGGGCTATTTAAAAAAATCCATTAGATTTATTAAATATACCAAGACTGATTTTGAGGCCCTCTCATATATGAGTCCGCAAAAATTTTGTTACTATTAATAAAATTAATTTATTAACTAAGCAAATACAATGAATGATAAAGTAGACAGAAAATTCACAATTTTATATAATTTATAACATGATGAAAAAATAAATTTCCAAATCTTTTAATTTTGTGTCATCATTTTTTTTCCAAATTATTACAGAGATTTTGCCTGAAATATTTCGGCCACTTCTCAACATTAAAGCCTATAATATAGAATTTATTACAGTGGCGACTTTTAAAACGAACGGATAGAAATAAAAGTTTAGATGAAGAGAGAAACCAGCAGATGTTCAGTCTACAGTCACTTAATTTATTGTATATATTTCGAGAGGCCTAATGCTGTTCATTTTAAACGCACAAAAATTAATTCATCTAAGTAAAATTCACGTATTTTATTTAAGTGAAAGAGAAGTTTGTTGAAATAATTTTCATTTCAAAAAATTTTTTTTAATTTTCATATTTTTTGAAACTCGCTGACCACATAAGAAAGTTTTTGAATGTTAATGTATACAACAATATTATTTAAAAAAAAAAAAAAAATGATGCGCAAAATTAAAGTATTTTAAAGTTTATTTTTTAATGTAAATATTAACAGATAGCAAAAATTGCTTCGTGGACTGTCTCTAAAACATAACACTGAAATATATCAAATTCAATCAATAAGTTTACACTTTATATATAAGAAATAATAGCTTTGTATGGCTTTTTTTAAATAAATATATTTATTATATTA
>JAAAKE020093812.1:0-20059 GCA_010014785.2 Anisolabis maritima | reverse complement strand
GTACACGACGTATTAGCCATCCCGACATTCGCCTTAAGCTGTTAAGGAAAACCTGGTCAAAACCTTAACAAGGATGGAACAACCTCAATCTACCTCAGCTAATCTCTGCGATTGAGAACTAAATAAAATTTATAAAATAGAATATAAATATAATATATAAATATAAACAGAGACCAAATGCAACATCACTTTTTCTTAGCAAGAAGTCGAACCTTAATAAAATCAACTTCTACTATATTTCACTAAATAAATTATATTGAGATTCGAATAACGATGCGATTCTCAACTTTTTTAATGACATCCCTCTCTCCTCCTAAAGAGGAGGGGAAATTATGTTTTTGCCCAATCATTTTTTTTTTGTCCCGAAGCTTATATAAGCTTAGTAGTGTTCAAATTTTATCTTACCTAATTTTTATTATCTTAAGAGACAATCTTGCTTCAACTCCTCCTCGTTTATACATTTTTTGTTTTATTTTGGAATTTTATCTAATGAGATGTTTCCCGGCTCAACCTCCTGCATTGAGGAGTTAATTTTTAATTTTTTCCTCCCACTTTCTCATTCTTTTGAGTACTTCACGCCCCCACATTTAATTTCCTATGTGGATTAGATAATTTTTTAATATAATTCTATTTTTACTTACTATTATTGACATGTTGATTCCTTTAGGGTGAATCTTTAATTATTCAAAATAACGAAGACAAAAATTCTAGATAAATTTTTAGTTTTTTTTAAAACATTTTTTTTTCAGAGTAAATCTAAAATTAACTTTATTTTCGACTGTTTTTAATTTTTAAAATAATATGATGCTATGACATATACTTATTATCCAACTGTTGATATAATATAAATAATTTTTATGATTATCGAATAGCGATACAGTTACGAAACAGTTACGAAACGTTTAACATATCTGGGACAAATGAAATCAATAATTTTATTATTAAAAATTCATCGGTAAAAAATACGACAACGGTTATGTAGAAAATAGATAATTAAAATAAAAAATCCCAAACCCGTTGGAGAACTTTCCATCCGTAAGGGACTCGAAAACGTAAACAAAACACAATGCGTCATACATACACACTTTTCTAACTGGATTTTAACTTGAATTTTTTATAAGCTAATTATAATATTATAATAGCTAATAGGTGTAAATAAAACTTTTATGAATAATTTTTCTATAGAGATGGTAAAATTATCAATCCTTCTTGGACATCGCATTCATTTCTTTTATTTTTCCATCTTTATAAAGTTGAATGAAGATCAATAAAATTTGACCGAAACTTGTTGCTTATTGAGAAAAAATAAATATAGGCCTGCCTTACCTCTATTAACTTAATATTCACCCAATAATTCATAAGCGCAGTAGTTAAAAGCTTGGAAGAAATCTAATAAAATTAAAAATTAAAAAAATTTTAAATAAGTGCTTTTATTTAAAACTTAAAATATAATTCATATGAAATTCATTAAAATATCCACCCACCCTTTTATAAAAAGTTATTTCCCTCTTTTTAGTGAACTTTAAATAAAATCGATTTTTTATAAATAATTGTTTGTTTTTATTATTATTTTATACTTTTTAGTCCTATATATTATATTTTCAGATTTTCTCAGGTTATAAGAGGCGTTACAATCACTAAAAATTCTGATTTATAAATTTTTATTTCCCTTTAAATAGGATTTTTTTAAGAGATTCAAAAATTTTTTTCAAATGAAAGTTGTTCAAAATGATGAATATGTACGATATATGGGAATTTTTTCACTAAAGTTAATAATGAAAAGATAATTTGATTTTTCAGGTTTGAACTTCAAATGAAGTATCCCAGTAAAGAGGTCAGCTTTTGCCACGTTTTAATATAATGTGTTGTTGCGATTGGAATTGAGCTTTATACAAAATTTCAGATCTCTTGCTCATTGGGAAATGTTTTAAAAATTGAGTATATGATGTTATCCAGACAGACAGATAAAAGCTTTTAAAAATAGGCTTTGAAGTTACAAAACTTTCATATTCCCTTCTTAAATAATTGAATACAAATTAAGCATTCAATCCATGCCATCAGGACACTAACTATAAAAAGATTCATAAATTTCCAGCAAGAGGTTCCAAAGATATACCTGGTTTATTTATAAAATAATAATAATTATTGTATTATTCAATATAATTAAAATAAATTTTCTCGGCCTGGCTCGGGAATCGAACCTGCATTCTCCCATCTCGCTTCTAAGATTTTCAATGGTGACTGTCAACAAGTCTTAACCCTTTGATCACAGGAGGGAGCATCTTATTTAATACACGTTCGTCTTTTACCTGTTCCTTGAGCCAGATGTCCTCATTATCTCGGTCCTCCATCATCTACTCGATCCCTTGTTTCCTTCTTTCCTTTTTTAAAGCACACGGGAACAAAAAACAAACTCAACAAAAACAATGGTCTTAGTTCATCTGATTAAAAAAAAATTTCATTATCTATTATTATGAATAAATGCATATAAACGGGACCCACCAGAAAAAGAAAAAAATACGAGAGTTTTTGATGATCATGCTAAATCAATAAATAGCCAATTAAATTATTTTTTAATTTATATTCAAACCACAACAAAAATTTTCCATTCAAGGATTCACATGTGAGGTGAGACGACCACGAGATATCCGATCCTGGGATATCTTCTGTTTTCTCTCTCTTCCCTTATCTTCGATTCTATTTGTTCCCTTTTGGTTTTTTATGTCAACTCCGAATAATAAGCCAAAGAAAGAAAAAATTATGTAAATGAATTATTTGAATATATTTTTGCTACAATCAATTTAAAATTTAAAATTCATGTAAATTTACTTGAGAAGTTATTCACTAAATTAATATAGTAGTAAATGTATAACAATAAATTATTATTGGAGTTTTAAGGGCGTTTCGGAATTTATGGTCTTTTTGACGCTACGTGTTAAGAAGAAACGTTTGTCACAGATATAAACAGAAATTCTGTACATATACATATATATATATAATTACAGATATTATCACCAAAGAGTTCCACAAATGCCACTATCACAGCAAGTCCATAAAATATTCCATAATAATAATAAATAGACTTGCTGTTGATGGTATCAAAAACTGATCAAAGTGAGATAAAACAAAATCTATGATTTGAAAAATACACAGAGCCGACACAATAAATAAAACGTGTTTATCCATGTTAAATTTACTATGAATACAATTCTATTTACTGATCAATAAATAAAAAAAATAATTCACATTATTCTCCACCCCACACACATAGAGGATCCGACTCTATATCTAATCAATTGACTATGATGACCTCATCAAATTTCATATTATTTTATATTTATTAATATGTAAAACATTTAGAAAAAATTTTGAAATATTATTTAACTTTTCTCTTTATTATGTCAATATTTGTTCTATATTAAAATCGTTCTCTCTCCATTTATATTCAAACATTCAAATGTAAATAATTATACATTACAAATTATTTATATATATATTTAATCAAAAAATGTTGGTTCTACATTTTCTTTCGACAGACAATTAATTATTGTAGAAAGTGCACCAAATCACCTTCGAAAAAATAAACAAGTTGTTTTAAAAAATCCTACACAACAATAATTTAAAATTTAAAACGTGAGAATTAAGTGACTCTTATTAAATATTTCTTCTTTTTTTAGGTGGCTTAAGCCATCATCGCTGTCACCGTTATGGCTTTACTTGTAACTACGGTGATAGATTCCTATCAAAATCTCATGGTTAACCAAAGTGGTGAGTAAATCACAAATATTTCATTTTATAGCCCGATCGGTCTTGGAATTCCAGAAATTTTATTCCACTCTAAAATTGTGAATGCCAAAAATAGACCCACAAAACCATATCACAAACTCACTTTCCCTTCTTCTCTTATTATTTGCCTCTAAGAGAGAGGGAAGGTCCAGCCAAACTCATTACTTGACACTCTACTCTTTTCTGGGATTCCTAAGATGGCTGGGCTTTATTTTTATTTTTTCTTCTATAATGATAAAAATAATTTAGTTTCTTCACCTGCGAATAATTATTATTTAAGTTTTTTTTTTTTTTTTAAATATATATAACAGCTAACAGTCCCCTACAAAATTATTAGGTATATATTCCTATAGATAAAAACATTTTTATTCGAATATGATGAAACGAAGACTTTTTTTCCATATTTTAAGTGTAGTTATTTAATATTTATCAGTTAATATTTGATGTTGGTTAGTTTAATATACCAAATGTTAGTTAGGTTAATATACCAAATGTTTCATAAAATAAACGGCAATTTGAAATTCTTATAACTTTTGACCTTTATGACCTAAAAATAAAACGAAAGAAATTAAAAGCAATTAAGAAGGGATATTTTGTTTTTATGCTTTTTCTAAAGCTTTTAATTAGAATTAAAAAAAAAAATTCTTAATAGATGAGAAATTTTTTGAGGTTTAATGTCAGTTATGACTCTGATATCTATTAATTTCATTAGCGGTGAATTAAATAGTCTATAAATTTTTATTATCATTTTACTTCATTTTCGGCTGCTGAGGCCATTTAGACGAGAGAATTTATATTTATTTATTCAATATCGGTGGCCTCCAGAGATCGTTCAACCCTCGTGTACTTCAGGAAACCCTTCCTAGGTTCAGCCTTGCTTGGCCTTGCTTACCATTCTGTTTGATTCTGAATGATTATAGTAAAAAACAAACATTCATCTATTTTTTAATGGCGTTTATAACAACATAAAATTTTCTTAATTCATAAGGAGAGGAGAAGATTATGAGTATTTATTTTTTTACAGAGAGGTTGTTATTCTTCGCCTAAGCCAGCCTAAAAAATAATTCTTCACTTTTAAAAAAACTACAAATTTTAATAAAATAAAATTTATAAATTCAAAATTTAATAAGATAAAGAAAAAATTATGCGGCTAATATAGAAAATCTTAAACTAATTTGGATAAAACAACATTTTTTGTGTTCCTAAAATATAAAAAAAATTAGGGCGGGGTCGTCTTAACATGTCTGTAATATATGCAATAAACAATTATTTTCCAATAATGTTTATATGAATATAAAATTTTCTCAATATAATTAGGTAAACGTATATTTTTCTACTTTAATTTTTAATTACCATAAAATAGCTTGCACTTAATAGTATTTTTTAAAAATCACAAGAGAAAAGTTATTAACTCAATTTCTAATGAGTCATCCTATTCCGCCAACATTAATCAAATCTTCGTATAATTATTCATTTTCATTTGGTATTAATAGTAGAAGTTTTTTAAATCATAGTAATTACCTCATTCATTCAGTCACAACAGTAATAAAAGATTTTTTAATTAATTTTTCTGTTCAAATATAAAATTTTTCTCTTTATTTTAATGAGGAAAATTAACATGGTCATAATTCTTATACTTATAAAATTTTTTCCATAAAAAAATTAAAAAAACTTGCCTATATATTATTAATATAAATCGGTTAATTATTTTTCAAAATAACTATGAAAAACTTTATTATGATTATGGATGTATCTAAAGTTTTTCTCAAATAATTCTTCTTCCTAGATCTTCATTTTTAATTTTAAGACATTTAATTGACTTTCTTCTGACATCGTCGGTTATTAGTTTTTTATTTATTCAAATTTCTCGAAAATTACAACAACACTCATCGCTTTTTTATATTAATTAGTAAATTTTCTAAACTAAACTAAACTTGATATGTTTTCTCAAAAAATTGGAATGTATTTCGTTAACCCCGAGTGTATTCCTTGACCTAGGCCTAGATCTGGTTCTTCAACCCATGGAAATTCCTTTCCTTCTCCAACCAGGTTTAACCTTATTTTTCTTTTTCACTTCCCTCATCGATTTTTTTATTTTATCATTTTAAACAACTTTTTCTTTAAAAGGAATTAATTATAATAAAAAAATTACATTACATGAATGCTATGTTTTAATTAAGTTTAGAAAATTAAAAAAGAAAAAAAAATTTTTTGGCCTGGAAAATTAAACTAATATCTTCTTTAATTTTAATTAATTCCAAGGGTTTTTTTTTTCTAAAATGTAATATTTAATTACTCAAGTATACAAACAACCGGAGAGCCCATTGACCTCTCTTTAAAAAATAAAAAACTCTTAGTTTTAAGCATCAATGGAATGAGTTACTCGACTTAAAACCTGAAAATATATAGCAGGTGTTCCCAACCCTTTTCAAAGCAGGTGTTTTCAATTTTAATAACCGTTGTGGGCGCTAGGAAGAACACCCATAACAACGCATTGTCAATTCAAACAAACAGCAAAGAAAGAGAGGTAGTTTAGTCAAGAACAATACTTGATTCCACAATAATTTTATACATTTATTATTATTTAAATATTATACCGATTACAAAAAAAAAAAAGTTGAGAAATGACATTTAAAATATGAACTTACTTTCTCTTACCTATATATGAAATAATAGTGTGAAAGTATTGTTAGATGATAGTTTCATGGAAGCTTAGGAGATCAATTACTAAAGCAGGCTTTATTGCCTAGAGCTTAAAATCTACAAATTTTTTTTCTTTTCAGGGGGATCTTATATTTATTTATTACTATATTTATTTTTTATGTCTCTCTTTGAAATACATTTGTTTAGAATTTCTCCGCATTGAACTTTTTTGATTTCGTAAGTTCTTCCTGTGCGTGGGACGACCAATTGGGCATTTTGGTATCTATAGAGTTGAATATCTAAGCCGGAAATTCTAATTGTAAGAAAACAAATTAGAAAAGAAACTATTTTAGCTAACTATATCATTTAGTTGCATTTTTTGGTGAATTTATTCCTCTTTTTTTTTTTTTTTTGCAATTTTCTTCAGACTTTTTTTGTTAAGCTCCAAGTTTCCCCATTAAAGACTTTATTAAAAATAAATTTACGTTACTCTCGTATGAATTTCGAGTATAATAATTTTATAATAGTTTATTGTTTCAAAAAGGACTTTACTTGATTTGAGATTTCACCAAAGGGCTGAGAGTCGTTTAATTAAAATTATAAGGATGTTATATTAATTTTTTTCACCCATTATGATAATGTAAAAAAATAAATATCTAGAATATTTAACATTATAACATATTATTATAATAATTTTAATAATTAAAAAAAAATAAATATTGAATAAAAATATTATTCTAAATATTTAAAGGGTATTGACTGGGAGGAAATTATTAGAACGGTCTATTCTTTTTTACTATATAATTCTATACTTCGAAATTATTTTTTATTCATTTAGATAATTGAAGGAAGGGCGTTTTGCTATTTAGATAAAAAATATTCCATAGAAAAACACTGAATACTTTCTAACTTCTTATCTCGTTAAAAGTTTTGCTGGGGTCCCTCTCTTTTTCCCTTGTCACTTGCTAACATTTTCAAGCTTAAGTTCATGTAAAATTTTATTATACCATTGTAGAGCCCCTTAATTTGTTAATTTCCCTTCAATATGTCGATGTCTCTATTTCGGTTGTGCCAAAAAATGACATACCGGCCTTCTTGGATAAATTCACTTCTTTCCATGCCGATTTGAATTTTACTTATGGAACGGAAATAGAAAAAATATCTTTCCTTGAACTGTTAGTTATCAAAAATTCTGGTGGCACTCTTTCGTTTGACCTTAATAGCCATCTGACAGTGGAAGATTTGTCAATTATTTCTCTCATTGCCACTTTGTATACAAAATTAACACCTTAAATTACTTCCTAAGAAGAATTTATTCTCTTTGTGACGAGGCGTTTATTGGGAGAAATATTGATAGATTCAGAGTGGTGGCGTCGTTCAACTCCTTTCCATTGCATTTCATTAATTCCACCATCAGAAATTTCCATGGAGAGGGTATGTTTAGCTCCTACTGTGCCTTCTAACAATGAGGGGGGGTATTTTCCCCCCTCATCTACGTGCCTGGGCTTTCTGATAAAATTCAGAAAATCTTTAAAGATCATAACATTCCTATGGCACTTTCAACATCTGGCAACATCTATCCTTTTTATTTAATAACAAAGATAGGAGAGCAACAGAATGTTATTTATTTAATTAAGTGCCTAGATTGCCCTCACCCCACCAGGGTTTCTCCAGTCAGTCTTCTCGAAGATTCTTTGAAAGAAAAAAGGGAGCATGAGTTATGCGTAAAAAAACAAATAATCTTCAATGGCCCTTAGTGCTGAAAAATGCTTCATTAAGACCTATGGCCTTAGAGCTCTCAACTCAGGATTTAATAATGTCTATTTTACAAAATTCTGATGGTCAGATTGCATGAAAAATTGTAATATTCAATTGGACCATTTATAATATCTGGCAAAAAATAGAAAATTATAAAATGTAAAAACTTTCTAAATAATAACATGTTTATATAAATATAATTTTCTTGGGGTCAAAGAAAAGATTTACTTAATAAGATTTCGGCTTTTTATATTTATATTTGTATTATGGGTCAGCGATCTCATCAAGATCGTTGATTCCCAATATTTAATTTATTTGCTTGAAACAGATAAATAATTTTTATTCATTCTGAAGACTTCGCCATATCAATGTTGATGAGCAGAATTTTATTTATATACACTTTATATATGTTATATATATTTTTGTGTATTGTAATATATAACAAGAGGAGGCAGTGTCTAAGAGGGATAAGCGATAAACCGCGGATTACGAATCTAGAGTATTAAAATAACTCGAGTTCGAGTCCCGCTTGTCGCAATTATTTCCAACTCTTCCAGAAGTCTCCTCCTAGGATAGGAAAGTGGGAGATAATCTCACCCCCAAAAGCCCAAGTAGTATCACATGGGCCCTGAGTCTCCCCAATGAGGGCGGCGACCTTAACCCAACCTAATCTAATATACAAAACTGCGATTTTAATATCTTATTCATTGAATCTGCAACTTATTAATTTAAATTTATTTTGTAAAGTGGTTGTGTTTTTAATTTTATTGCACATTTAAGCTCTAATGTCTGATGATGGCTTGATCTAACTAAAGCCGAATCGTTTCATATTTTGGGAGTTTTATTTCGATTACCCTACTGGCTGAATTCCTCCCTTTTCACATATCTCTGATCTGTGTATTGCCACCCATCTCATCGTGAATAAATTCTTTTACTTTATCCATTGGCTGATTCCTCTTCATATTTATCTTATTATCAATATTAAAATATTAATCAATTTTAAAGTAAAATCGATGTGGCCAGCATTTCTCAAGATATTAAATATATGTTTTTGAATCAAATTCACATGGCTTAATTTTTTTATTTTAATATTTTTTTACAAAGAATTTTTTTATTCAGTTTCTTTCCCCCTTTTCTCAAGCGAATAAATTTTTTATTGCAATATCGTAGCAGTGAGGTAAAAAAAAAAAGCCAGTCGTGAAAGGAATGATTAAGTCATGCTGATTGTGATCTTAAGTTCGGTATTTTCAAAAAATCATCTCATATAGCAGATATTTATTCTTATGTTACCTTTAACTCTATATAAATTTCCAAATAAATAAGTGAAATAGTCTAAAAATATGCATATTTTTTTTGATAAATTAATAGTGTAATCTTGATGATTATTGAATTAGATATGAAAAGTGATCATAGTATACGCAATAGGAGAAGGAGATAATAATTTGATTGATAGTTTTGCGTAAATTGATATTTTAAAAGATTATTTTCATTCATACAAATATATATATATATATTACATTATTTGTACAATATATCAGATTTAGTTATTGGCATAGGTTTAGGGTGTGCTAGAGTTGGGGAAAGTGAAACTAGCGTGTGATTATCTGACGTGAGGACATTAAGGACATTAAACTCTCTATTTAAAAAAAACAACGATTCTAATCGAATTTCTAAATGACCCTTCTGTCATAAATATTCCTCTTGAAGGTTATTCTCCGAGGATGAGCATCGATTTTCCTTTTTCGCTCACGCGACTTTCTCGACGTCATTAGGGGCAATTTTGCCAAATTTTTAAAATCCTTTTCTTATTTTATGAGACATCAATTTATTTAATATATTCAATTAAATATTTCGGAAAAATAATTTTGATTTATAATGATTAATAAAACTTTCCTGATATTAAAATTCAGAAAAAGTATGAATAGATGTAAGATCTATAAATATAAATGAGTGTGTATTAGATCTCCTAATTTATTCTTTAAAAATCTAGTATGACTAAGCCCATCTCACAACTCTCTTTATCCATCGATTTACTTTAGAATAGAGTTTTTCATGAGGTAGATTTGAACCTGGATTACCTTCAACTGCTTTCTCTTCTTGCCTTCTTTATTTTAAATGTAAAGTAACTAAAATACTAAACTAATAAATTATAAATATTTAATTTTATACAAATAACTATGGTTTAATTAAAATAGTTTAGGTTTTATACTGTCTTTCCACTGGGTCACCTCAGTTTGATTCTTGTTTGAAACCACTGTAGTCATTATTTACTTAAAATATCCTTGTTTATTATTAACACCTGTAAAAAGCCCCTGTCCCTGGAATGTAGGCAAATAAAACATTAAAAAAGATTCTTTCTGACAAAAAAATTTTGAAAATTTGTTCAAATATTTGAGACATTAATTTTTATTATAAAATATAAACATAAATAGCGGTCATTTCATTTTTTAAAATGTTTTATTTAACTTATTTAAATTATTTATTTATTAGTGTTAATTTATTTTTTTAATTTGTAAGAATTAATATGTGATCATGTGATGCAAATGACCATGAAGTTGATCACGTCCAAAATAAAAAAAATGAGTTAGTCATTTCGGTTGCCTACCTTCCAGCAATCAAACACGAACTAATTTCTAAAGCCTATGGTTTATTAGATACAATAAGTTTAATCACAGTTGTTGGATTCGTTTTTGAGAATCCCACCAAAATAGTTCTACCGCCTGATCGATTTATTCAATCATTTAATTTTATTTTATAGTGGCAAATCAGACTTATTAATTAGCTACAGGCACAATTACAGAGTTGATCTTTGAGATCAACCACCCATCCAATTTTTAAATAAAATTTTAATTTCTTGTTAATGAATTATAATGGTCTCCCTAATTATTTACATAAATTTATTATTTTATTTATTAATTCAATTCATTTAATACATCTCATCAATTATTAATTTTATACTCTTATCTAAATTGATTCTAAAATATTTTATTGCTTCAAGCATCGTTATCACTTTAAAGATAAATATAGGAGATATCCATATTCTGCTATTTTTTTCATGGCCGATTGGATCATCTTGTGAAGGAGAATTTGTAGATGAGGACTATTCCCCTCTTATTGTTTTTTAATATTAATTATGATTCATTGATTAAAGTACACTGGGATAAATATGTTTGTATTTTTAATTAATTTTATTTAACTTTCGATTTGTATAATTTATCATAGATATTATGTCATTTCACAACAGATGTTTGTTTAAAAAAAATATTTTCCATTACTATATTTTTTTCTAGTCCTTTAATCTTAGTATTTAGTCGATTTGTTTAAGGGTAATTGAGGTCAGGAATTAGCATTTTTTTTTATTGAGAACCATTTAAAATTGCAAATTACTCCAGAACTAAATCTGCTTAGAAATTAATAACTGAGCATGCGTGGTCCGTTCTAGAGAAGTTTTTAGTCTCTTGGCATCTTGGGTCATATAGAGTTTAAATGATACATAAATATATATTTATTATGATAGACTTATCCAGACATATTTATTTATATCAAGTGGTATCCAATTGATTTAAATGAATTTTCATTGTATGGGTCTATCAACCTCGCCTCCCTCTCCACTTTAATAATACAGCATTATTCTTTAAAAAATAATAATAAAGAAAAATATTTATTATTGGAGAGAATTATTTAAAAAATTAATAAGATTTCATTTGTGGCCAGTAATTCACATGGATAGGGATCGTCTCTTTTAATCGAGCATCGGACAACTGGGCAACTGGATTTTTTTTTATTGTCGCATCGCTAATTTAATTTCCTTTATTGATTTATCTTTTCGTAAGAAAAATAAATTAAGAGGTTTTATCTTTTTATTATGATTAATGATGCCGGGTATAAGATATTTTTAATTTCCTAACAAAATGAATTTTATAGGAAATCATATCAAAAACAACCTTTAACAATAGAAAAATATTTCTACGCTATTTGAAAAATAATAACCAATATTATATATTTCCAATGCTATTTCATGAAATTGCCAATGTTTATTTTTGTTATTATCATTCTTAAAACTTTTCTTCGAAAAGTGAACAAATAGAAGATGAAATAAAAAAAAAAAAATGAAGTGTTAATTTTTGATATATCCATAATAAATACATATATAAATATATAGCTTACATATATCATAAAGAATTTTATGAGCCTTTTTTCCCATTTTTAGAGAATGTTAATCGTTAAGTAAGATTTCAAAAATCGTTTTCCTTGTGTGAAATTTTTTCTTATTGTGAGAATCTTCAAAATGTCTATATAGTTAATTTATTTACCTATTTTTTCATTCGAAATTTCGTTTAACTTTTTTAGAAAGATTTTAAGCTTTGGAGGGAGAGACCGCCACTCTAGCCTTAACATACTTATTTATATTTAAAATATAATTATCATATATTAGATTATTTTCATAAATATTACATTAATTACTGAGTAAATATTGAGATCAAATAGCCTTACTAAGGAAAAAGAGTAAAAAAAGAATCAACCTATATACGTATAATTAGTAGCCCCTCTCACAGAGTTTAAGCTCTTGCTTGATCTAAGAGTCAGTGGTACGCTTCCCGACCTGAGGGATAAAATTTATTTAAATTATACCAACTTCCAATTCTTCTTTCCTTACCAAAAATATTCCAACCAAAGGAAGGAGAAAACCGGATCATCGCCTAGCCTGCTCTTTGAAAGGGACGGGAAAAAAGGTACTAAGAATTGCTAGGCAACTCGTTTTCATCCACGTGCTCACAAGATCTGAGCTTCTGAGTGAATTTATACTGACTACTAATTAATTTAAATAAATAAGGATGGATAGAAGACTAATGCTGAATAAAACTTAAAAAAATGTTGAAAATTTCTATTTTCTGGAAAAATTAAATATTACGAAATTTGTTAATTTTTAGTTTATTAAATAAACAGAGTAATTATCATATATTTAATTACATACTTAAATCACACATTCGTATTTAAACATGTAAAAAATTTATTTAAACAATTTAATACTTTTATTTATAATTTTAAGTAAATGTTATTAAAAATGCATTAAAATATTTTGCTCAACTCTTAAAATTTCTAAGTACTTTTATAAAACAAACTTAACGAGGATCTAGGAGGAGAGACAAGACTTTTATGGTGCAAGAGTCAGTGGTTTGCTTCCCGCCCCGAGGGTGAAAATTTATTTTAAAAATTGGATGAATTGTTTAATTAAATTTATATATTTTCCTTCTTTGTGACCCTTTATACATATATATATATATATATATGTATACTCCAGACGGAAGAGAGACCATTGTATATATTTAATAAAAATAAAGTTGAGATCCTATCTGAAATGTGAAATTGTTTCACCCCATTATAGAAATTTATTTAATTCTAGCAAGAAGCACTACATAATAAGTTTACTATAATTTTTTAAAAAAAGTTTGAACTATTATTACATTATTATATATGAGTTCATTATTCAATCCTTTTAAAAGTTGAACAATAAATAAAAACAAAATAATTTTTCTGACAAACAAAAAAACTTGTAATTTCCATTTTTTTTTTAAATACTCAAGTTCTTCTATACCAGAGTTTCTTAAACTGTAAGTCGCGACTCCAATTGGGGTCGCGGGACCTGCAGCAGGGGGCGTCAAAAATTTTAGCAATTTTGATACTTCTTTAACTACTAACACACTTGAGTGATTTCTAAGAAACGTTAAAATTTGAACTAATTTTATAAAAAAAAAAAGTATCGAGAATAGGAGAAGTGAAACTGAAAATATTTGCCTGCAATGCTTATGGGGTCCCACAAGATTTTCGTAAATATTATGGGTTTAAGAAACCCTGATTCTATACTAAACCACTAACACAGTTATTTCTCCATTTAATATTTGCATCATTTTTACTTTTTATTTCCTCTTAATAATTCCAACAAAGATTTATTTGAAATTTGGCCTATCTATGGCCTAGCGTTCAATATGACTCATAGAACAGTTGTTTAAGAGAGATTCGAGTTTGATGCCCGACCCCTTTAAAAGAATTTTTAATGGTAGGTTGGTTGAGTTATGATATGCCTCTCGTAATATCCCAAGACTTATTCCAATTATTTCAAAACTATAAAAGAAATCAAAGCACTAATGTGCTCACATTTGGTCGGTACGTGGATGGCCGAGCTAAGATTGGCATTTCTTCTGCCATTTTTTTCTCCCTCTCTTTTCATCACACCTACAAAACAGTTTCGTTCATTTCTCAGTCGTATCTGCTATAACTTTTTAAATCGACCCCGATACTAGGAAAAAATGCGATGAAAGAAGTAGAAAAAGAAAAGGTATCAAAAATATACAAAGTGATTTGAAAAGAGAAAAGTATTAAAGCTCAAGAGCAGTTGGTATAATAATGAACTAAGCGTCAGGATTTTTGTGGTCAAATCGGCGCGCTGTGTGCCCGGGAAAATTAGTAATAACTCAACGTGATAGCACGTGCCTGGAGAACTAATTCTTCTACGCAAGATCTTGATATTTGTATTACACACCTCTCGAAATATTCTATTCTTAGCCTTTTTCTTCATATGTTATTCTGACGAAAGATAAAATTATTTTAAAAATGAATTACAAAGATGGAAAAATTATTATCAATAATATGCAATTTACATGCGGACACATTAATATTAAATTCTATACTTTTAAAATATGGCTATATTCTTAAATTTAAATGCACATATATTTTTTTAAATTATGATAATTATTTATGATAATTTTAAATACTTAATAATATATTGGAACAGGTAATAATTTAACAAAATAGAAAAAATATCAATGAAGAGGAATTATAGCGTTAATGTTTTAAGGAAATTTCATATAGGCATTAAATATATTATTATAATATTAGTTATTTATTTAAATCCATACATTAAGAGTCTAGATGGGGAGAATGGGAAAGAGGCTAGCCATCATCATCTTTACTATTAAAATTTTTAAAACTCTAACACTTGACTCAGAGGTAGAAGTTTTGCTTTTTAATTCAAAGGTCACTGGTTCGTTTCCCTTCCCAAACGACGAAATTTATTTAAATTATATTGACTACCAATTGGTTTAAATAAATATGGACGAAGTTTAGATGTCGAAAAAGACTTCAAAAAAATTGTTTTAATAAAATTATATTATATACATACTTATTTTTTTTCTATCAATATAAAATTTAATAAACAAAAAAAAAAAAAAAAATAATAGGGCTAGTAAAATGCTTGTTTTTGCCTATTTTATAGTGGTAGCCATATAGACATTTAGAATATAATTTTATAAGAATATTAAGTAAAATATCTTATCCGCCCATATTTATTCAAATTTGATAGATATTATCACATTGGATGTTATCAAAATACATATATTTATTGTAATTACGAGATCCAGGAATACCAATTGGTATAAATAAATTTCCATCGGACTCCCTGGGATTCGAACTCACATCCCTTGACTTTGAAGGTTATTGACAATGTCAGTATCTCTAACCTCTAAGCCATGAGGCGGGCGCAGGCTGATGTTCTGCCAAAAAGCAGTGAGATTTAAAGAAATATCTTTTTAAAATTGGTACAATATTTTGGCTCATATTAATAATAATTATAATTATTCAGTGAAGATAAAAAAAATTCCATTCAATTCCATTCTCTTATGATTATAAAATTTTCTAAATAAAACATCGACCTTGAATGAAAATATTAATTAAGGAAACAAAAAATGTATTTCTAAGTTACGATCCATCATTATTCTTACTATTATTTTTTGTTAATTATTAATTTTTATAATACACTATGACCCTATAACGAGTAGAATTTTATGTGGGATATAAGGTATTATAGTAAGGATTGAATGAAAAGGTCCAGGTGAAAATAAATGATACTTTAGCTATAAATATACAGAAAGAGCAGTTTTAGATAGGAAATAAAGCAACATAAGTGGGGAGAGAAGCCAGAGATCTTTGTAGGCTTATATGTCTGTGCACGAGGAAGCAGCTTGTATTAAAATCCGACTATCTTTGTAGCTAAGTCAATGAAATGAAAAAGCCAGGGGGTGTGGGTTTGGATCCCAGGCAGTCCGATGAAAATTTATTTAAATCAATTGGATACCAATTGATGCCGAAAAGTCTTAAAAAAAAGTCAATGAAATGGAAAATTATAATAGCACCCTAATCGCATTTTCTATCTTGATAAAAAAAAAATTAATAAAAAAAACCCTGGAATCAAATGTTAATTTTTTAAAATACTATTGGGGGCTACCTATCAAAAATATCTATAAAAAAATTATCATATTTTCTAATTAAATAAATTTGCATTACATTTGATTAACATTTTATGATACGTCTCTATAAATATAATAATTCAAAGAATAGCTTAATTTATCCCATTTCTTTAATTAATATTTTGAAAAATTATAAAAAACAAAATGGGAGAGTAGAAATGCCAAGAGGCTTTTCTCTTTAATCAGGATAGTAGACTATAAAACCCATCGAAGTGGGTAGATTTTAACTTGAAGTTCAAACATGAAATATCAAATATCGTGTTACCGAAATAATATCCATATAGAAAATTGATATAATTATTGTTTGGAAAAACCTTTGTTCTGTACCTTGGTCCAGTGGTCTCGCTTCATGTCCTGAGCGACAAAAATGTATTCATATTATATTACCTACCAAATATACAATATTATAAATAAACGGCCTCAGATGCAGAAAGACTTTTTTTTTAAAAAAAAAAAAAACCATATTCAAATTAATCAAAATCAATTAAACAATAATTATCATTAATATAGAAAAGAAAAAAATTTGAAAAAACCAATCACAGATAGAAAATTTTATAATAAATTTATAATTGAATAATTTTGTGATTGAAGAATGAAATTTTTTTTTACTTTAAGATGTTTATTTATCTTAATAAATAATTATTATGTCTTGAAAGGTTTCAGCAACATTGCCTACCAATTAATATTATTAATAAGGAGACCTTAGATGCCAAAAAAGACTAAAAAAAACGAATAATGGACGTTAATATGGTTAGGATAAGCTAAGTTCACTAATTTTATATAAAATAATTTGATCGTAAATTATCATTTGTTAATTATCTTTATTTATCGGTATATAACAAATTATGACTAATATTTATATTAATATAGTAAGGATTGATTGTGATAAAATATGATTAAATTGTATCAAAAAGACTCATAGATAAATAAGTAAAAAAAAAAAAACTTTTGTTTGAAAAATTTTTTATTAAAAAAGTAATTAAAATCTCTTTGAATATATTCCTGATCTATTTATATACTTTTATTAAAGCTTACCTATTCAAAAATGTAATTAAGTCTCAAGTTTAAATGTGAAATTTATTAAAAAATCCATTCCTACCGTGGTAAAATGATTTTGTCCGATTCACATTTTAATAGATAAATTTAATCCTTAATTTTAAAACACTTGTCAAAAGATGCATTGTCAATATGGATTTATGTATTCATGTTTATTATTGTATCTATTGATATATAAATAGTTAAATTAAAATAATCTATTCAAAGATGAGCTCTGAATTTGGCCTAATTCTTCTTATCTGCAAAAATCTCCAAATTCAAAATTAGTATGATATAGGAGGAATATTTCTTGCATCAAATAATTTATTGTATTTTTGTATGTAAATAAATTTAAATTTTTAGGTCATTAGAACTCAGACATTTATTGTGTTCAATTTAAACCGGTTTTCTCTAATGATTGAAAATTATACATATTAATATTTAAACATAATAAATCTATTAACATTTTGATTGATTCCTTTTCAATCTGAGAAAACTAAGAAAAAATTATCAAAGTCTAATTAGTATAAGATGTTCCTGTTATTGTAACAGGAAGAAGTCAATAAATTGCGTGTTCGGTTCTGTTCCAGATCCTCGTGTTAAGGATATGCCAATGATGTCGGGTCCATTGCCTACCCTGGCCATCTGCCTCTCTTATGTCTATTTCTGCAAAGTCATCGGTCCCCGGTTAATGGAGAACCGAAAACCCTTCCAGCTCAAGAACACACTTGTTCTCTACAATTTCTTTCAAACTATCTTCTCAGCATGGATTTTTTATGAGGTATTTATTTACATATTTTATTTTTGCACATAACTTTGCCGGTATTCAAATATTAAACAATTTTTAAACTAATGTATACACTCAAATCTATAAGATGATTCAAATAAACTCTCATGCCATCACACAATCCTCACTGTAGTATAGGACAAAAATATATATATGATAAAATTTATGACAACTCTGGGCATAATTACCAATAGCCTATAAGTGATTGAGAATGGACGATTATTTACATTTCTTATATTACTTCTACACGCTTCATAGACAATGCAGTTATTCACTATTGGGGACTTGAAGAGGAAGATTTAATATATTCCATAAAAACTAATTCCTTAAAAGAAGCAACATCAATCATTAAATACAAAGAACAATAATAAAAAATATTAATATTTTTTTTAAAATATTTTAATAAATTATAAAATAAAAAAAGATCCTTTAGAGAGATGTGCATATGTATTAAAATTGAAAAATGAGTTATTACATCCATCCATCATTCTCTTGCTTCTTTTATAAATTTTCCTAAATTATTTTATTTAATTTGATTTATTTAAGTTTATCAAATATTGTGATTAATAAAAACAACAGACTCACATACACAAAGTGTGAATACTATATTTTTCGAACTCAGAGTAGTGCGAAAAGTATTTTCTTGTTGAATGGAGTTTGAATAGCCATTCAATTCTTTTCTCGGTTCAAAATTTACTCTTCCATTTATGAAATGTCCAGTAAATAGTTTAGATTGTGATTAGAATGAAGTTCTAAAATTCAAAATAAATTAAATTTTCGGTTCAGTGCAGTATACCAAGTGAATTGTTATAATGACTATATGAATTCTTAACTTAACCCCTTAAAACAGAAGTAAAGCACTTACTTCATGAACCAAGTGGGTTGGACGATAAGACTAAAAATAAAACTTGTCAGGAATTGGCCTAATCACACGTTTCCACTATTTAAAAGAATTTAGAGGTTCAAGCAAAAATATTAATAATAATATTAATAAATAATTAATTATTAAAGCTTCTAATCTTAATAAAAAGAGTTCAGCTTATACAAGAAGCTTAAATATAATATTTATTCAAAAACAAAAAGGGAAACCCTAAAAATTAATCTTATTGATTTATTTTAATCACTTAACGCGATATCACCACCTTTAAGTTTGTCAGATGGAATAATCATATTAAGAGGGATTGCATTGGACTTTAATAATATTCTCGTTCACTTACACTTTTTTTTACCCCATATAAATAAAAATATTCACATTTAGTGGGTATTTTGATTTATTATTATTTATATTAGTCGTATTTCATTAACATGCAGGGGACCACTTCGCTGGTCTTTCCTTCTTCCTCCTTCAACTGTTATATTTTGCAACGAGTCTTCTTTAATTTAATATTCGAATATAATTATATAAATATATGAAAAATTTTAAAGAATTAAGATTAATATTTTTCATGTCCTTGTCACATTAAATATTTCCTCTCTCTTGGTTGATTATCCTGATGAGTAAGGAGAAGAGTTAATTTAATTTGACTAATCCATACAATTTAATTACGTATATGTCTAAGAAATTGAAGAGCTTTTAAAGAAGATTACTAAAAAAGCCGAACTAAAAAAATTCAAAAAATAAATTAATATTTAAAAAATATAAATTATAATGTCTGAGATTATTTAAATAAAATAAATATTAAAAATAACAGCCAAAAGTCACCTATCCAAGGTTCAGCAGTGCTTGGCCTTGCTTAATAACAAGGAA
>JAAAKE020093801.1:6393-20060 GCA_010014785.2 Anisolabis maritima | reverse complement strand
TTGGACCTAGCCACCGAGGACTTGTGCCTCTAAGCAGGTCTTAAATAAATTTATTTATTTATTTATTTATTTATTTTTTAAATTTTCATCGGGATTCGAACTCACATCTCTTGGCTTTTAAGGTTATCAATATTGACATTGTCAATAGGTTAAGTCTTTTTAGACATCTGAGGCCATTTAGACTCCACCCTTATTTATATAAATTAATTGGTAGCCAATATAATTTAAATAATTTTTATCGCTCAGGACGGGAAGCGAACCATTGACCTTTGGTACAAGAAGCCAGAGCTCTAGCTCTGCACCAAGGGACAGGGCGCAAAAATGCTTTAATTTTATTTAATCAGATAACAATTTATTCATCATTCGTTGTTATCTTATTTGTATATTTGTTTTTAAAACAATACTATAATTCATAAATTTGCAATTTCAAACGTGAATGTGTGGTTTTCTTATTTTTTACTTATAAATTCCATAGCTGAAGAAATAAGTAATGGGGTGACAATTGAAAAGAAAACCATTTTTTTTTTTTATTATACGAGAGAAAGAAAAAATTTTGGATCATAAATATTAATAGAAAGATAAACAATGATATGTCGCATATTATCAAACCACAGGGCATTGACGTTAGAACGAACACATCCTCATTTTTTTCAAATATCAGAAAAAAAAAGAAATTTCTATTAATTCAGCGAATGGAGAGACATTTCCCGTCTTCTTTTCCTTGTTCATACAAGGCCCTCGCCTCCTGGATGCCTATCTCAGAGGAAGCGTCCAATTCACTCCATTTAGAGATTGGACCTATCAATTTGAGAGGATATATTAGAAAGCGGAAAAGATAAAAAATTTCCCCTCTTTGGATTTTCATCACATTTTTAACGCCTATTTTTTCTTTTTGGCTACTTAACTTTATATAAATAAAATTTCACTGAGAATCAAGTTGACAGTGAACTGACGAGTCTAATGTTATTATATTGTTGTCTTTTGTTAGTTGAATAAAAATTGTTTATTAATTTAACATGTATTTTTATTTTAAAGATTTTACTAATTATATACCATCACATGTTTATTGAACCCTTCCTTATATAATTAATCTTTTGAGTTCCATGTATCAGATATCCAATGAAAAGACTCGGGAAGGGATAAAGCCTATTTTGCAAATGAGAGAGAGAATATTAATCTTGAATCTCTCCTATATACCAAAGTCGGGCTAAATTGATAAATAATTTTATTAAATTATCAAATGGATTTTTTTTTTATATCATTAGGCTTGACCAATATTCTAAATAAGATTAGAAAAATTAGTTCCGCCGGACGTTCAGCACTCTTGTTTCCCGGACGTTGGTTGGCCAGGACTTGGTCTTGCAGGAGATAAGAGAAACAGCTACCGAGATATGGAAATAGCTCAGCTTTGAGTCCGGCTTGCCGAAAAAAATTATTTCCAACTTTGCCAGAAGTCTCCTCCTGGGGTAGGAAAGTGAGAGATAATAATCGCGATTAACATTTTTTTTTATTGCTATCCATAAGCCCGAGGTGCCCTGTCCATTGGTGCAGAGTTAGAGGTCTAACTTCACGTACCAAAGGCCGGTGGTTCGCTTCCTGAGCGACAAAAATTTATTTAAATTATATTGTTACCAATTAATTTAAATAAATAAGGACCGAGCCTAAATGCCCTCAGATGCCGAAAAAGACTTAAAAAAAAGAAAAGCCCGAAACAAGAGGATTTTTAAATAAAACAAAGTTTTTGTAGAAGATGGTTAATTACAGTAGCGGAAGTGACGAATTCATATTGTTTCTATTGTTTCGTTGATACTATAGGCGTAATTGTTAAATGGCAATTAATGGTCTACTCTGATATACATTATAAATAAATAATGGTCATAATATAGCATTACTCAAATTACCATGGCATCCAGAAGCGATCCGAACCCTTGTTTTAGGTTGGGAAGACAGTTGAGTATTTAAGTGCCAAGTCGTGTGGGACACGAGGGTGCCGATGTCTGCCATAAGATTTCAAAACTCAAAAACAAATAAAATAAAAAAAAAAAAAAACATTTTAATCTAAAAAAGAAATTGTTGAATATATTTTTCGCCAATTAAAATAAAAGCGTGAAACACTTATTAAAAAATTTTATTTTATTTCCTATAAATGATATTTTGAGCTGAGCGTTCCAGGCTTTTATTTTAATTATCCAAAATATATTCAATAATTTTATTGAAGTTTAGTAGTTCAGATTTCCAAGGAAGGGAAGGACAAGTGAAAAGGGTGTAAATGGGCGCCAATCAGTTTGTTTCACAAAGTTAAAAAAATTAATGTATAATTCCAAATTCTCAGTTGATGTACGAAAATTTCCAAGCTCTTGTACGCATATAATAAAAGATGTAGCGATTTAATGATAAATGTTTTTACACAGTTTAAAAAGTTATATACTTAATATTTATAAATAAATAGAAAATGATCCTTTTACAATTAATTGCGTCGTCAAACTGGGCATAAAATGGCGCCTGCGTATAATCCCATTTAGACTGCTTTACATCTACCATCTTAGTTTGAGAAAGACCATAGAATAATAAAACACAGTGATAAATTTAATTTTTTTTTTTAGGTCCTGTTTTTCCCTGTGTCTTTTGTAGGACAAACTTTATTAATTTATACTTCTTATGGAAACATTGTAAGAAATGTATTGGGAAGAGCATTCATTCTTTAGATAAAGATAAAACTGTATTGATAATTCCAAAAGGTAATTTCTATTTTTAATTCTAAAAAAAATTTTTTTAATTAATATTTAATTAATTTTTAGAAAAGGAAGTAAGGAAAAAACAAACAAAACAATCTGAGAAAAAACACCTGGAGAGCGCAACCTTCTCGTCTTCTACTTCTTCTTCAAATCAATTAAATTTTCAACATAGAAATTTCGACGTGCCTAGTGAAAAAACTTACGAATGCGATGTGTGCCAGAAAAGATTTCCTCGAATGCAGTCCCTGCATAGACATTTTAGAATTCATTCAGGTGAGAAATCTTTCTTTGAATGTGATGTTTGTCAAAAACAATTTGCCAGAGTTCAATATTTAAATAAACATTATCGAGTTCATTTGGAGGACAAATCATACAAATGTGAAATGTGTCCAAAACAGTTTTCTCGGAAACATCATTTAGACGATCACATTCGTACCCATACAGGTGAGAAACCTTACAAATGTGATGTTTGTGATAAACAATTTACACAAAAGACAAAATTAAACAGGCACATTCGAATCCACACAGGTGAAAAACCTCATAAATGTGAAATTTGTGAAAAACAATTCTCTCAAAAGTCTCATTTAATTGTGCATACTCGTACTCACACTGGTGAGAAACCTTATCAATGTGAAATTTGTCAGAAACTTTTCTCAGAAAAATCCTATTTAAGTTTACATAGTCGAACTCACACAGGCGAAAAGCCATTTAAATGTCAAATTTGTCAAAAAGAATTCTCATTTAAATCCACATTAACCTTTCATGTTCGTACACACACAGATGAGAAACCTTACAAATGCGAAGTTTGTGATAAACAATTTTCTCTTAAATCTTATTTAAAATTACATCTTCGTTATCATACTGGAGAAAATACTTATAAGTGTAATGTTTGCCATAAACAATTTCCCCGAATACATAATCTACATAAACATTATAGAATACATACGGGTGAAAAACCTTACAAATGCGAAATATGTCAAAAACAATTTTGCCAAAAATCGCAATTAAATTCACATAGTAGAACTCACACTGGCCAAAAGCCTTTTAATTGTCAAATTTGCCATAAAGGGTTTACTCAAAAAGCAAGCTTCCAAGCCCATGCTCTTACTCATCTTTGAGAGAACACTTAAAACATGTTTCATTTTTGCGAGATGAGTTTGTGTTGGGATGGCCATATCTGCGTCCCCTGGACTCAAACTAGAATTTTCCTTTTTCGGACGTGTTACCTTTACACCAGGACGTCACCCTCTAAAAACACATCTCGCGCTCGCCAATATATAAAAGTGAAAATATAATTACAGTACTCTGTAAGGAAACCTTAAGTTTTGCCATACAATCTAGCAAGCCTAATTGGAATTAATAGCACAATACTTGATGCAAGCTAGGGCTGCAATCTCCTAGCTGAAGAGGGAGGGATTTCAACTAATATCAACTGATAGGAATTTATTTGAAATAGTTGGTGGATTTCAAACAACTCCTCATATACTGTAAAGCAGCATTTAACATATCGTTTAAAATAAAGCATTTTTACAGTCTAACGGGCATTGTTTGAAAACCACCAACTATTACAAATAAATCTTTCAGTTGACATCGAAAAGGATTTCATTAATTATTTAAAAAAGACAATTAACAAAAATTTTAATAATAATGTAAAGTTAATCATTCTTTTAATGCAAATTATTATTTAAAGAATTAAAATTATTATGAATATAAATTTAAAATACACACTCTATTTCAAAACATTTTAATTTTTATTAAAAATGAAGTAAAAATTTGTATTTAGAAGTTAGTGTCTTTTTTTTTTTTTTTATAAGAATGAATCTTTTTATGTGTGTCTTCCAAAAGATGCGAGCTATTTCTCCAATTTGCTTTATGAGCGCCAACTCTTATCAGTGAAGAGAACGCTAGAAATTTTGACATTTGCAAATTCAAAGTTGACTCTCTCCTTTAAATAAATTATAACTAACTTATCAAATCCCGGCTTGTATAAGATAATTTTGTATAACATTAATTATTATATATTAGAAAAAATTAAGAATAAATAATAACAGGTAAGTAATAAAGTGTAAGTGCAATGTAAGAAATGATTTTGTGTATGTATAGGAAAGAAAGCTTTTGGTCCTCTAATTGCGTGTGACATTTGTGCCAATTCGTGAATGGATAGTTTTTATTACTAAATTAAGAATTGAAAAAATTAGCGAGAAGGTTTATTTTTTATTAAATCTGGTCTGAATTATTTTGCTTTTAAAATTAGAACAATATTATGAGCCTATCAGGGGCATAGATAGCTTAAATTTTGCAAAAGTAATAATGGACTGACCGGTCACTCCACTCACATAATGTACAAACATTTTTAGGTTAGAGTATTCTCAATTAAGAGATAGGACAAAACTTCAAATGTTAAAGTAAATTGTCTCGAGATTCGAATAAAACAAATGAATTCAAAATAAAATTAAGAAATTGTAAAAAATACAACTAATTTTTAATAAGGAAATATAATTATTTCAAGTAATTAAATGACTTTAATAATAAATATTAGAATAAATAATTGTTATCAAACAGAGATGGTACAAAATTTAAATAGGAAGTCAGCAGTTTAGTTTCCATCCATTACTAGAGAAACCCTGAAAATACTTCGATTAGCGCCTCACTTTCGAGAAAATAGTGAACTTCAAAATTCTTGAAAAGAATTCGTCAGAATAAAGTTTAAACTATTATATTAAAAATTTTTCATTTCTACAAACAAAATGCACATTAATTTTTTTTAAGTAAATTAAACAATTTAACGGGTTGTACGATTGGAAACAATGTTTGTTAATAACGTGTTCATTTTGGGCGACTTGGGAAGTGTTTAGTGACTGAGTTGCCTTTTCTCTTTCTGTATTCATAATATACTTTTATTATTAACTCATAATCAGATTCTATTTTTTTATTTACATTTGTTTCAAATGATAATTCTCCCTACTTATATATTTAGCTAAAATTAGTGAAAAGCTATTTGAGCCAAAAAGGCACACTTGCTTCCAATAATAAACCTAATTTTAAAAAATCGTAACTCTGTTCCTCTATTTTATAGACTTCGTTGGCACTTAATATCATATTTCTCAATTATTAAATATAAATAAACCTAATTTATTTTAAATACGTTTTCAAATCACACCGAATAAGAAAAAATTGAAAATTAGTTACTCTGCTGATTGACGTCTACGCAACGAAGGCTCTTTTTTTAATAATTTTATTAATATATGCATAAATTTTATAATTTTTGCAAAATGGTTAGTTCTGCTTTAAAGCATGGCGCTAAAAGACACTCCCAATTTTAGTATGCAAGTATGCATACAACTATATTTATTATCTCTGGTTTGTTTCTCTTTAAAACGGAAAATCATCAATTTCTTTGTAAAATAAACAAGGATTATTTATTTAGAGACAAAAATTTTATAATTTTACATTTATTATTATATAAAAAAATTACATTAAAAAAAAAATAGTCAAACAAGTAAAAAAAACATCCAAATTTACAGTAAAACCTGTTAAAAATTGGAAATAAAATTCAAAATATCAAAATTAAAAAAAATATATATATTTATATTCATTTTGGAAGACCAAAACGTTAAAACGTTTAATAGAATTAAATAAACTCTATAAAAAAATAAAATAAGTGAGAGATAAAAAAAAAAAAAGATTAAGATATATATATTATTACATATAAAAGAAATTGGGTCAGGGATTCTCATGAAATAAACTGCTGCCCTGAGAAATTTACAAAAAAATAAATGGATGTCAATAATGAGCGACATTTCTTTTCTAGATTGCGACCATCTTCAGGCTCAAAAGGATAATTGCTTTTCAATATTCATGAAAACTTATGACATTCTAAATATTATGATATACAAAAAAAAAAACGACACGTATTTTCGTAATAAGCAAATTGAAAACTTTTCATCTTTTTATATTATATTCCCTGATCCAATTTCTTTTATAATCTATTAATATATAGGCCTATTTAATGTATAAATCACAGATAATTAAAATAAAGAGATAATTAAAATTTTCTTTTTAATATATAAATTTTAAAATAAATTACACAACAAATTTAACAACAATTAAAAACAAGATTTTCATATTTCACAACACAAATATATTATTTTACATTATATATGTGGAAACCTTCCAGAACATATATATATATAGAATATTTTTTTATATATTTATCTATCTATTATGTAAAGAGTGAGTTGTTTAAGTTGGCACACATGAAAGCAAATTATTTTATTAAAAAGAAAAAAATTTCTTAACCACATTTAAATCCCAAGGGGCAGGTCTTAATTCTGATCCCTCAAGATATATATACGACGTTTCGAATTTGGGTTCCATTATATCACGAGCGATTAAATTAACCCTAATCGCATCGAACTTTCCGAATTGGTCGGTCCAATCGGGCACCATTCTCAACAATATATTGTATGAAAAATTTTAATTAAACAAAAAAGAATGTAGAGATGATGCAAGGCTTTTATTTTAAATTGATTTAAATATATCCCACTGTAAAGACTTACTTCTGCTTTAATTCAAGAACGTCAACTCGGATGAGCCCTTCAATATCATAAAGAATATACAAATAAGATTTATTTTATGTCCTAAGAAATCATTAGGATTTCAAGTCGAAATACCTGAAAGCTGAGCGAATCTCGACCTTGATGTTAGAATGAAAGCGCCTTTTTATTAATCTATTAATCAAAGTGAATTTTATTTAATGAATGAAAATAGGAAAGAGAGAGTGAAATTAAATGATCATGATTCCGTGTCATCACGAGGAACTCAAATAGAAAAAGTAGAAAAACAATGCGGATGTGACTATTCAGCCAGTTTCCTCTCTTTTTTTTTTTTCCATCGTTCTTTGCAATTCCGACGCATATGAACATACCAAATAAGATTTTTGGCGTTGATGATACCTATGATTGAGATTTTAACTTTCATACTTCTTCTAATTCCTCGCCGTTACCGGTTGACAGCTGAAGTTTGGAAACTCTACAGCTTCTTCGCCATAAGTCCATTTCAAGGACAGGAAGTCGTTCCCGGTTTCTCTTTGTAAAGTCCTAAGTTTCCAAGCCCTAGGTCGCAATAGGCTCAATTATAGCTTTATATAGGGAAGATTTTGTTTGACGAGTAACGCCAGGATTTGTTCTTATCCCTTGTCCTATTTTGTTTATGACGTCATCTTTACTTTTTAAGCTCCTAGTTGGGGTTATTCCTATTTCCTAGGTACTTGAAATACTACTAGCCTTCAGAGCCTTTCCTTCTTCACCATGAACAAGTATTCGTTTTTTTGGTGTTATTGTCTCCGCATTTTATATATTTCTAGGTCAGTCCTCGGGGCATAGAGGAGGCGTCGGCTTCATTGGATGCAATCAGCACCTGACTCGGCAAAGAGCAGAGTACTGAGGATGCAAGGTTCCTTGCGGATATATTTATAAGGATTCCTTTTTTACTACGTTTTCTTTTCCAATCTACAGGGGAGTGGTAAACAGTGTTGGGGTAATGCAACATGCAACACCCTTGTTAAAGTCCTTTTGTAACTTCTCTATCAGTTTTTATTAAGGTCCCAGTTCCATTATAAAGATGTCTCATAGTATGTATTTATATTGCTTTTTGACATTAGGAACTATAAAGTATTTAATAGCACACTATCATATGCTTGGCGGAGATCTATTAATTGCATGAAATTGAAGGGCTTTTGTGACAAGTCGTATTCCTTGGCAATGGTCCAATTAATTTCAACGTTGTCGACTTTCCTTACATAACAGAAAGAATATTGATCTTTTTCGGGACATGATTGCTTGTTACAGTAGCTGGATTATTTCGACAAATTTAAAACTTTCTAAAGTTTTTTACAGGGTCTGTTCAATAATAAAAACAATAATGCATACAAAAGTATCGTGGGGCGGCCAAGTGTTTATGCCTCAAGCGTTTCGTTCTTTGAGATAAGATAAAAAATTTCATCTGGACCCTGTCCTTAAATATATATTTCATTAAATTAAATAATCATTTTCTAGATTTACAAATTGCTGGCGAATTGTAAAAAAAAAATCGTCTTCTCATAAGATGCTCCATTGCTCCATGCTTAAGTAGGCTAATCAACGGGGGAAGGCCTATGCTTTTTATTAGTAATAATAATAAAATATTTTTGGCTTTGGTTGTAGTTTTCCAATATTCATTTGAGGTTATAAATACTATATTATGATATTGATTTAGGTTCCTTGCGAATATTCATTCAAATGAGATTAGGACATTTCTAAATACATAATTATTAAAAGTTTCTTCAAATTCCTTTCTATTATTTTTATGAAATACATATTTAATAGAAAAATAGGTAATCACTAAAACAATGATGATTTTCAATATTGAAATTAAAGAACAAATCCAGAATGAGTGAAGATTTAAACTGGCGGTCGTTTTCCAAAATCTCTGATCCCCATTGAAAAGTAATAAATATATTTTATATTAGCAATTAATATCCAAAGATCGATCTTTGATTGCAAAATCTTCATTGATTTCGTTCCAAAACGGATGATTGTAGTTTGAGATAGTTCCAAGATTTCTTTTGCTATCCATAAATTATTATTTTTGATTAAAACTTTATAATTTTATCAAGATTTATGGTCGTAGTTTCTCGACAATAATATAAAGGCGAAAGGAGTTTAACTTTGAAAAGTTACGTTGATCTGAAAAGCCTTTTAGTCTTCATCCCTGATTGGGGCACTCAACAATTGGTATTTTAAACTCAGTGGTTGCTTCCTTTCCTTTGGATGGATTTCCCGTTCCATAGGCACTTAGGCACCTTGGCCTAACCATTATGAATTGGGCCCTTGGTGCCTGAGATTATTTCACACTTTCCTACCTGAGGAGGAGGCAAAGTTGAATAATTTTTTGAGGCAAGTGGTACTCGAACCCGAGTTGTGTTGCAACTTCGGATCTAAAATTCGATTAGCCATTTGCCTCTTTCCTCTCCGAATTCGTGTGACTTTTTTTTCAGCCCAAATAGAGATTTTATATTTACTATAATGTACTAAATGTACCTTTTTTTATATGATCTTTCAAGCTTTGGAAAATTAATATTTATAATCTTCATTTGTTCTTCAATTGTAGATTCATAATTTCTCTAACAATTCAGAAGGAATTTTTCAACGTTTCCGTTACTTTGGAAAAGATGATTCGAGGAATTTATAAACTCATCGATTTTATACCAATGTAATTGCAGGTCTTTTGGTTTTGAGGGCGCTTCATTTTCATCAGGAATTTCAATACCTGTCGCTTCTCCTTCTAGAGTAATGTGATTTACTGTATATTTCTTATGAATTTTATTGTAATTTTTTGTGAAATTTGATCAAAGCATGTCGGCCAAAGAGTCCCATTTAATTCCAAAGTGATTCGATGGAACTAAAAACTGAGAGGAATCATATATTCCAATTTTATAATCCTTCTCATATATATAGTATAGGGAAAGTAGTAGTAATCGTTCAAAAAGTCGATCTTGAGATTTTGTCTTTTTGTACTTCCCTGAGTCTGAAAATACCATTTTTCAAATTATCTCTTTGTCTGTGTGTATGATAACTCGAGCACGCTTCAATGTAGATCAATTAAATTTAACATATATTCCAACAAAATGGTATATTTCTATCAACTTTGGGCCAGTGGAATTTTTCCTGAAACGTTTTTCTAAAAAATGTAGTAACACAAATGTTGGGTTGGCAAGAAACTAATTTCGGTTTGTTAAAGTGAAATAAATAAAACTCAATTTTTTTATACAATGAATGAACTTCAATCAATAAAATATTTTCTAGTTTGTGACTTTTTGCCATCTTAATGGCAACTTCATGATTTCGTGCCCATAAAACTTCTTGTTCTTATCAGCAAAAAAATGAATTGAGTGCGATTCCAGGTCGTCATTATTATTAGTGAAAGGTTTACCATTCAAAGAGTTTTGCAAACTTCGAAATAAATGGTGTAAGGTCAGAGCTCTATAGAGGATGTGACTTCCCAACTTAAGCTCCAATAATTTTTCACGACTTTCCAAAGATGTGGTTGTCATATGTGGGAATACGATCCTTTTCTGATTTGCCATTTTTCTTTATTTGCTCCCTTCACTTGTATTATTTATTGACTGTAAACATCTGAATTTATAGTTTGGTTCCTTGGAAGCAGCTTAAAATACACAACTACTTTATAATCCCAAAGTATGATCTTCTTTCTCTTTCATCACACTTAAATCATGATTGATTCTTTGTTAAATGAATCTCTTTCAATTCATGTGAAGCCCAAATATCGAGCTTCTTAATGAGTTTAAATTTTCAATTGTTGTGTGAGATACATTTAATCTCTCAATACAGTTGATGATCCAATTCAATTATGATTTTGATTTGGTCATCATTAACTTTAGTTGTTCGACCAGATCTTTGAGTGAAAAATCTCCAGAACGGAATTTTTTAAACCGATCATTCTTAGCAGCTCTCTTTTCCCTTTATGGAAATAAATGTGTCGAAAGTGTTTGTTTTTGCATTCCATATTAAAATTAACCCTGAACTAACCCTTGTAAACAAAATTACGCGCAATTTACTTCTAAACTAAGTTAAAAGTTAGAGTTATGAAATGTCAAAAGGAAAAGGTCCTCCCAATAAATAGGCTCTTCTCAAAGTCAACTAAAACACTGGTAATAATGTGAAAGGAGTTCACAATACCAAATACCGAATACAAAAGGAACAGATGCATTCAGTACCAAAACGAAGAGAGAACCAAGCACAGAGCCCTGGGGGTTCCCAAAAAAGTGCTGGTACCATTCTGACAAAGAATAGAATGACAGATAGGACTGAAACCATTTTATTAAACTATAAGAAAAATTTAGTTTTGGTTAGTTTAGTGAAAAGCAAGTTAACATCCAATGTCAAAGACCTTATTAAAATCAAAGAGAGCAAGATGAAAGCCTTGTCTTATCGATCTCCTACACCAAATCCTGGGTAACACAGAAGAGTCGTTTGAGTGCTATGACTCCTTTTAAAACATGTGTTATATGAATTATTGAGATTATTTCCATAAAAGCATTTATTGACTTTTAAAAAAATTATTTTCTCAAATATCTTGGAGATGGCTCACTGAAAAGATATCGGACGGTAATTATCGGGCCCAAATGGACTGGATTTCTAAGGAATGGGACGGATAAGGACCCTCCGTCATTGAGAAAGAAAATATATCTGCATCAAAAAGTCAGTGAAAACGGCAGAGTCGTTCTAATGAAATTAATAAGCAACCCATTATATAATACTTTTAAACCAAACAATTTTTTTCTATCTCTCTCTCTTAAAAATAAATTTATCTCCGCGGTATTCAACTTAAACAATTCACTCAACACACGGCAAAGAGGAGATTTATAATATAATCTCTTTTCAAATTTCAATATTTCATTCTTATATTTGTCTCCTAATTATATAAGGCATTGAGAGGCAGAGTGACCCAAATATTTTCTATTTAATTTTTAAATGACATTAAAATTAAACTAATTTTTGGATTAATTAAGAAGAAAGATTCTTTCTTGGCTTTGGCGGTTTTTCTACATGTGACAATATGTCAATATGGATAAAAATGATTTTATATTATTCATTCTTAAACAATAAATAAGATTATAAAATAATAATAAAATAAATAATAAATCATTTGTAGCTCTAATCTAAAATAATTCCAAAGAATATAAAATAATAATTTCTAACAGCTTTTAAAGTATTATTTCCCTCTCTATTATATTTTTATTTATATATTTTGATATGTAATGTTGTTAGCAATATTATTTTGGTGTATATATATATTGTTAAAGATTTTTTTATGAATAAACCCTCCTTCCCTCAGATCCATTTCCTCTTTATTCTAAATTTATATTATTCAAGATAGGATTGTTAATAAACGAAATTTAACTGGCTGCACACCTCTTTATTTTGAAAACCCTCTTTTTCTTAGGTTTAAGCCACTCTCTTTCTCAACGTCTCGTCTCCTATTCTGTATAGATTTAATTATTTATTATTCTCTTATTAAAAATTATAAAGCCGGATTCACAGTTCAAGTTTTAATAGATGCGTAGGGAAGGCTGTAGCTGTTCGCAACGCGAGCATTTAAATATTTAATGTAAACAAATCCTCAATTATGCCCTGGATGGGAATATTGATTGGATCTCACCACAGGTAAACCTACGAGGAGAGGGAGTTGCTGCGACACCCCGACCGGAAAGAACGTACCTCTCAATGATGCACTTTGAGAGAGTCTCTCAAACTAAGACATTCTCCCTGGATGAAAGGGACTACGATAGAAATAGAAATTGCAATAATTAGCTAAATAAATATGAATGAACACAAGAGGAGTTAGAGAGTCAAGTTATTTCACGGGATACGGTCCAAAATTTTTTTTTAATGTCTTTGGCATCTGAGGCCATAGATAGACTTTAAATGATACATATAATATTATTTTAGGTTACAGTTATCCAGGAATATTTATTTAGATCAATTGGTTTAAATAAAATTTCATCGGTCTACCTGGGAGCCGAACTCAAATCACATGGCTTTTAAGGTTATGAATATTATCAATGTCAATACTTTTAACCTCTTGGCCACGGGATGGGGGGCCATATAAAAATGATAACATGTCAAAAGAAACATTGGCGCCAGGAGAAAATATGCTATATATATTTCTTCTGGTGCGAGGGTCTTTTACATTAAAATTATCTTGCTTTGAATCCGTCTTAAGTGTATTTGATTATAAGATAAAAATATTCTTTGCCGTCAACATTTATCTTTGACAGGAGTATTTTAATACAAAAATAGAATCGCTGTGGGGGTACAACCTGGTGAGGGGCATGGTCGTGCGGAATTCATGCGAAAAATTCAGCTGCTC